>PVIA01005452.1:0-115150 GCA_004024845.1 Tonatia bakeri
CCTATTTGTACTTCTTAATCCCCCTCACCTCTTCACCCGTTACTCCACAATCCCCTCCCATCTGGCAACCATCATAACACACTCCTTTCCATGATTCTGTCTCTATTCATGGTGGTTCAGTTTGGATTTTAGTTTTAATTGTTGATATTTATTTTTGCCATTTTATTCATAGTTTTGATCTTTATTTTAAAATAAGTCCCTTTAGCCTTTGATATAATGGTTTGGTGATGATGAACTCCTTTATATTTTTTCTTGTCTGGGAAGCTCTTTATTTGCCTTTCTCAATTCTAAATGAGAACTTTGCTGGGTAGAGCAATCTTGGCTATAGGTCCCTGCTTTTCCTGACTAGAATATTTTTTTGCCAATCCTTTCTTGCCTGCAAAGTTTCTTTTGAGAAATCAGCTGACAATCTTATGGGAACTCCCCAGTAGGTAGGTAACTGCTTTTCTCATGGTGCTTTTAAGATTCTCTTTATATTTAAACTTGGGCATTTTAATTACAGTGTATCTTGGAGTGGACTTCTCTAAAGCCATCTTGTTTGGGACTCCCTGTTCCTCCACGTCTTCCATGTCTATTCACCAAATTAGGGAAGTTTTCTTTCATTACTTTTTCAAATAAATTACCAATTTCTTGCTGTTTTCTTCTTCTGGCACCCACATGAAGCAAATGTTGAAAGGCTTGGAGGTGTCCCACAAGCTGCTTACACTATCTTTGTTTTTTTGGATTCTTTTCTCTTATTGCTCATATTGGTTGTTTTTTTTTTTTTTTCTTATGTTCCAGATCATTGAATTCAGTCTTGGCTTCATCCACTCAACTCTTGTTTCCTTGTAAATTAATCTTTATCTTGCCCTAGTTAGTGTGGCTCAGTGGATTGAATGCTAGCCTGCGAACCAAAGCATCCCCTGTTTGATTCCCAGTCAGGGTGCATGCCTGGGTTGTGGGCCAGGTCCCCAGGTGGGGGTGGGTGAGAGGCAACCACACATTGATGTTTCTCTCCTCTCTTTCTCTCTACCTTCCCCTGTCTCTAAAAATAAAGAAAATATTTTTTTAAATGTTTTTTACTTCAGTTAGTGTATCGCTCATTTCTGACTGGATCCGTTTTATGCAGCTGGGGTCCTCACTGAGTGCCTTGAACATCGTTATAACCACTGTTTTGAATTCTACATCTGATACATTGCGTATCTCCATTTCATTTAGCTCTATTTCTGGAGTTTTGATCTGTTTCATTTAGGCTGTGGTTCTTTGTCTCCTCATTTTGGCAGCCTCCCTATGTTTGTTTCTATGTTTTAGGTAGAGCTGCTTTGACTCCACGTCTTAGAAGTATGACCTAATATAGTAGGTGTCCAGTGGGGTCCAAGTGGCACAGCCTCCCCTATCACCCAAGCTGCGTACTCAAGCTACACCCTCTGTGTGGGCTGAGTATACCCTCCTCTTGTAGTTGAGACTTGATTGCTATTGGCAGGTCAGTGGGAGAGATTTATCCCTGGACCGCAACCCAGACATGTGCCCTGACTGGGAATTGAAGCAGTGACCCCTTGGTTTGCAGGCCAGCACCCAGTCCACTGAGACACACCAGCCAGGGCTGTGTGTGGGTTCTCTAAGGGGAACTGCTTGGGACTCCAGAATTTTCTTCCACAGATTCATTCCTGGCTGGTTTTTGCAGTCAGATATTATGGAGACCTGTCTTCCTGGCACTGGAACCCTGGGCAGGGGAGTCTAGTGTGGGTCTGGGAGTCCTCACTCCCGAGATACCCCTCCTGAACTTTTATTCACCACACGTGGATGTGGGAGCCGCCAGTTCCATGTCTCTATCCCTCCTGGCAGTCTAGGTGGATGTGGATTTCTAATTCCGTAGTTGTCAGACTTCTGTCCAACTCTATTTCTGACAGTTCTGAGTGATGATTTGCCTCTATTTTAGTTGTAATTTTGATGCGGTTTTGCGAGGAGGAGAGCCGTGTTTATGTATCGCACCATCTTGACCGGAACTTCACCTAAAAAATTTGTTTGTAAGTTATTTATGATTGTCTCATTAAATCCAATAAAAAGTAAACTTTACTGTGCAGCAATTACCATGTTTTTCATGAAAAAAATTACCTGTATCATTTTTCCCTCTGTATTCTTTTTTCTCACCGTCTTGCCTTCTCCGAAAGCCCAGGCCACTATTACCCAGTTGAGGGTGACAGCAGCTCCTTTGTTACTTCTCAGGTTGTGTCTTGCCTCATCCCGTGACACTGAAAGCCATCTCCGTCTTCCCCACCTTCACACTCCCTCACCATAGCTTCTGTACTTCCAGTATTGGGTGACATTCAGTTTTTGTGTGTGTCAGGTTCAAACTCTGCTTGGCTTTCTATTTAGGCCCCCTGTAATGGACTGCCACCAAAATTAGCCAACTTATTTTCCTAATACATATTCTTTCTGGTATGGCTGTCTTCACTATTTCACAGAAAACTTCAGAAACTATGTTATTTCATTGGCTTACACAAACCTTTTTTCTCATTAATGACCTGGATTTCATCTGCTCAGTTAAACTGTCCTTGGTAATAATTTGCATGGAACTCTTTTTCCTCTGAATTTTATAGGACATGGAGCATATATAAAAATAAATTAAAAAATTTAGTCCTCTTTTTTTTCTAATAATTTTATATTTCCAACTTGATTATAAGAACTTTAATAAAATTCAGGTTTACATTCCCATATCCACCTGGTAAATACAAAGCACACACTACAAGTATTTTGTAGTTGGTTCAGAAAAATGGAAGATTAATACCTAATTTAGTCAGTACAAAGAATCAAAGTGATTGTAAACTTAAACTAGAACTGTATTTTTGCTTATCAAATTTTAATTTGAATTATAATTATACTACCAATAATTTATTTTTCCACTGATACTTAACCAATAGTTCTTTCTGTAACACATTTTAAGGGCCACAAGGAGTAAAATTTGTAGGACATCAAGTTTTAGTCAATTTGTTAAATCTTAATCTGTGTATATGTAGGTGGCATAAATTTGTACCTACATTTAACAGGCAAATTATAAATTGCAGAAATAATATAATATGTTGTAGGAAAAATAAGGAAGTACAGATAAAGATTTAACTATGAAGTTTATCTATTTACCTGACTCCCTCGCTGAAATATAACTGCATAAAACTAAGTTACATATAAAACTATAATCCACAATTGTATTTCCACAGCTAGTAAGAGCCTGCCACATAGGCACACGATTTCTTGTTGAATAAAATGAGTTGATTTGCAGACAGGCCTTTTCTGATATCTTTACTTTAAAATTAAGACTGGGTGGTGGAAAGCAGAATTTTCTATGGCCACTGTAACAACTTAAAAATGTTTGTAGGTCTTAAAGTGCAACTGCCATTCTTTAATATTTCCCAAATTCCTTAAAACTACTTATGTATTGTAATATTTCCAAGACATATTTTTCAGGATTTAAGGGATTAGAGAGCAGCAGAAAAAGGGAGTGAGAAAGACTAAATGAATGGACCACAGACACAAGATTTGTGTTTAGGATGCCATGTGCTGCTGCTTTCAGGTTTCAGAATTGAGGCTAAGCTTTTGAGATCATTAAGACAAGCAGAATCAGGCAGCTTCTGTGGCTCAAACTCAATTTAAATTAATTGTCTTAAATTCTGCAATAATGCATATGCTATACTTTAGAGTAGAAAAGATATCAGGAATAAATTAGGAATATGGGCTTGCAATTCATTTACTTATCACAATTTTTGTAAGAAGCTGCTATGTAAACTCATTTGAGATGGGGCCTAGCCCAGTAGTGTGTGAAGACGAGCATTGGCTTGTCCCAAATGGTTGTACGGAAACGTGAACAAGGTACGTAGAGACTACGTTCCTCTAAAGAGTTATGTGGGTTCATTTGTCAAATATGTTTTTGAATTATTTAAAATTGTACAGTTACTCATTAATGACTTACAATTGATAATTCTAAAAATAACTTTTTAATAAAATACTGATGTTATGGGATTTTTTTCCCCCCAAGAAAAAAGTGATTTTGATATAATCAGGTAAAATGCTGTTTGCATGTAAAGGTTTCTCTGTTAAGAAAAATGTTAGTTTTCTAGGCATTTTCATCAATGTTTTATAAAATGTTTGATGAGATATAAAAAATATGCCTAACACTATTTAGGGAAAACTAATTTGCTTTTTTAAGATTTTATTTATTTATTTTTAGAGAGGGAGGGAGGGAGAGAAAAAGAGAAACATTGGTTGTCTCTCACATGTGCCCCAGACTGTGGACTGAGCTAGTAACCCAGGCATGTGTCCTGACCAGGAATCGGATCAGCAACCTTTCCCTTTGTGAGATGACATCCAGCCAGCTGAGCAATACCGGTCAGGACAAGGGAAAACTAATTTATTTTTGAACCATTAAATACTGTGGCTTCTTTAGATTGTATAAAAATGTTCCAGGTAAAGGGCACAGCTAATCTGAACTGGTCAAAAATGGATATTACCCTGTTAGTCAAAGCTTTATTAGATATTTATTCTGATAAGGTTTACATTTTACAAAATCTGTTTTAAGTGGTCATTAGTTTCAATAATTTCTCAGAAAATTGATTTTAGTTCTAAAAGATAATTATTGTTCAATTCATGCTTGGGGAAATAATTTGGAAGTTAACAAAGGACTGGGATTATAAAGTGTTTAAAAGTGTCAAGAATAGGCCCTGGCCAGTTAGCTCAGTTGTTTAAAGCACTAGCCCAAAGCACCAAGGTCGTAGGTTTGATCTGCAGTCAGGGCACTTACAGAATCACCCAGTGAATACATGAATGGGTGGAGAAGCAAGTTAATGTTTTTCCTCTCCCTCTCTCTCTAAAATCAATAAAGTAAAAAAAAATTTTAAAGTATTGGGCTGGATCGTGTTTATTTAGTGTCAGATTTGTTACTCTCTTCCCCAGTAACCACTCATTTAATCAAACTGAAAATAATCTAGTCTTGATCTTCTAATTATTTTTCTTTTTTAATAAAATAAAAACAATTAGTATTTTGATAATTTAAAATGTTGTATTCCTTTCCCTCAAAAGCAATTTTTCACATCTTGGTAAAATTAACATAACTCATTAAAAGATAATATTGCAAGTGTATGACATTTTGATGACTAGCAGTAGGTATATCAGAAGGATAAGTATTAAAAATTATCCTCAATCTTATAATGATTTTTTTAGATTTTAAAAATAATATTAACCACATTATAGAAATTTGGAAAAGATAAGTATTCCATCACACTATGACATAAATTGTTCATATTTTGGTATATTTCTAATCATTTTAAAAATCTTTGCATTAGACTAACTTGGAAGATTCCTGTTATAAAACAGTCTACATTTACCTCAGATGATAGCACATTAATGTTTGAAAACCGAAAACAAAAGAATTTTTATGAGCCCATCATTTATAACTATATAACATTACTTTTAATAGATATGAGCAGGTTTCAGTATGCTTTATAAATTATTTGTATGTATATAAAGGGCTTTAAATGGCATTTTTGATTGGGTAATGACAGACTTGAGAATCTGTGATGTCAAAATGAAATTTAAAACAGTATCAAGAATTAAAATTTTTTTTACTAATTTTAGAGAGAAGGAAGAAACATCCATGTGTTTTTTCCATTTACTTATACATTCATTGGTTGATTTCTTGTATGTGCCCTGATTGGTGAACGAACCTACAACCATGGCGAGTGATGATGACGCTCTAACTGAGCTACCTACTGAGCTACCTAGCCAGGGCTAAGATTTTTTTATGTATATATAAATTTAAACCAAGCTTTGGTTATCAAGTAGATCCCTGTACAAATGTACATAACTATGCTAAATATATTTAAGAATATTTAACTTAGAGGTAAGTTGTTTTCACATAAATACTAGTAAACAATATCCAGAAAAATAAATTTTTAAAGAAATATGGTGCAGTAGTAGGATGACCCAGGGAAGACTGTTTACATGTTTTTGTACAGTTTCACCAATAATGGAACTTGAATGTGACCTACATCATAACCTTTGTTTTTCCCTAATGGGGTCAATTATATTATAACAACATTAGTCTTCCTGGCTACTTTGTTCACATAGTTCTATTTAGGGAAGATGTAATGAAAAGTTTATACTCCTTTGATTCACAATTCTGTTAATTGGTATGATTTATGAGCACCTGGGATGTCTAGATGTTTTCAGTTTTTGGAGAATCATTTACAATAGTTATTATTCACATTTTATAAGTACGAACACTGATGCTGGGAGAGATTCAGTGGGTGATACAAGGTGACCAGATTCTTTTTATTTTATTTTATCACACTTTCTCCAAGGTAGGTTGATACTTTAGAAAATGGAGTGATATTTAAAAATAATGAGATTATACCTGCTATGATAATGCTACCAGTGTAGGCTCTTATAAAGGGTCTGTCAGAGGATGAATATTGGTGAATTTATGAGTGACAGTCCATGGCCATGTGTATTCGAGGCCAGAGACTCTTCCTGTATTAGAAGTGTCTTTTCCCACACATGTATTAAACAAACACTGATTAAAGCAAATAATTGATGAGTCCAAGATGTAGGGCCAATTTGTGTAGAAAAGAAATATAAAATACTTTTGATTTATATTTACTACACATACAGAGATGTATTTTTTACCAAAATGAATAAATGAAATCATATAATTGATCTTCAATCTTTTTTCTTCTATTCCTCCACACATGGAACTCTGCCCATAACTATATTAACAACTTTATTTTCCACATTTCCTCCATTCTCATAAAATCACTTATAAATATACATGTATATAAATAAGATATTTTTTATCCTGTTTTACAAAAATGGATTATATTATACACACTTTTGTGTATTTTTATTCAATAAAATTTTGTGGAAATTCCCCCAAACTACCTGTTACTGTCCTAATTAATTTCATATGCATATATAATATTCCATGATGTGAGTGTACCATAATATATTAAACCATTTTTCTGTTGGTGAATATTTATTTAGTTAACTGTTTTTGTTGCTGGAAAGTTTTCAGTTAATAACTTTGTACAACACCTGTATGTCCTGGTGCTTTTATTTCTATACAGTATATTCCAGGAATGGAATTGCTGTGTCAAAATTTGTGTAGTTTTATTGTTTGAATAGCTTTTACCAATGGCTTTCCATAAAGATCATAACAATTCATATTTCCTTCAGCAATGTGTGAAATCCCTTTTCCTCATATTGCTTCAGTAGTGTTAATACCCTTTTAACCTTTTACCATTCTGATTGGTATAAAATATCTACTTGTTTTTCCCATTTTGTAAGTTCATTTGTGTTGCCTTACTGTTTTTAACCATTTTCATTTTCTCTTCTGGGAATCACCTGTTCATATTTTTGTCAGTTTCCCCACTAAGTGGTTTTCGTTTTTCTGGCCTATTGTCAGCACTGTGTATAACCTGTCCTTGTGCTTGGGAGCTGGTGGCTCGGCTTCACGCCCACTCCGTGGTAGTTTACTTCTACTGAGCCGAGCGGCTGGACGCCCGGAAACCTCGGGTTTTATGGTTGTCTGGAAGAAGGGGGCTGGCGGAGAGCCTAGGGCAAGCAAGGCTTAAGAAACTGACCCATAGAGATACCCGGAACCCCTCAACTGCCTTTCTACCCCAAAGGAATGTGGCCATCAGGCAGGCTAAGTCATCTCTTCTCTTGAGCAAAGATTGCTTTCTGGATTTTTGTCGGAGGATTACTAACAGCTTGTTCGCTCTGTACACTTACTCCATAACTGTCGCGGTAGGGGAAGAATCAATTACCACTCTTACGACTGCCAACACAACTTCAGTGACTACACAGCAAAAATAAATGGACAGTTAGTGATCCAGCAACTGTTGGGATAGGCCCTCAACAAGGCAGGGCTGCTGCAGGAGACAGACACTAATGAGGAAAATAATGGGAATGCAGTGAGATGGGAAGAACAGTATTAAAACTCTGGAGTCAGAAACTGTTACTGTTTAACTCCAGCAATAGGTCAAGTGGAGGAGGATTGTTGCTTGGAGACTTAAATTAGTGTCCTGGAGGATCAAGTGGAACAAGTATTTTTAAACCTAGAGACAAAAAATCAAAGAATGGGTAAAAATAAGTTTTGAGGATAGAATACAGAGGTTTAACGTGTATAATAGGAGTTCTAAAAGGAAAATGGAACAAAAGGGAGAAGCGGTAATTTTAAAAAGAAAGTTGTCAAGCTCAAAGACTCTTCAGAGTTCTCATCTGTAGCATCTTAAGCCACAAAACTAGGAAAATGTATATATACTACTGAGAGAAAAGGAACATGAGCCAAGATTTCTCTAACCAACCAAATTATTCACTTAGGGTGAAACAGACTGATATATCACAGTTGAACAACTAATCCTACCTACCATTTGATGAAAATAGAAAATAAAAAATAATATTTAACCTTAGTCTTTGAACACACTCTTCTTCCTGCGGGGAGTAACTTCCCTTTCTTTACCCATGTTAACACCTCATGCTTAACACCTGAACTTCTTCCAGGAAGTCTTTTGTAGCTCCCCAGGTCTGCGTTTTATGCTCCTCCTAAATGTTCCCATGGCGCCCTGTGCTTACCCTACCTAGGTGCTTATTTTACCCGTAAGGTCATAAGCTCTATGAGAACGTGGGCAGACTGTGTATGTTGTGTTCACTGGTATCCCCAGTGCCTAGATTGCAGTGGTTTGCCTGAGTGACTAAAAAGTTTATGTATGGTAAAAATTAGCAAGATTTTTTCCTGTCCTACTATGCCTTGTATATCTGTATTCATCTTGTCAACTATTACAGAATTTTAAATTCACAAAATTTCAACACGAGTGCATGAAAATCTATTCATATAGGTTCAATTTACATAAGGCATATTTACAATGCATATATTTATGTTGGGTTCAAATGTCTGTTTTTGAAAGGTAGAATTAATAGAAAAGTATAGAGATGAATTTGCAGAATTAAAAAACTGAGAGGTAATGTCTTAATACTCTAAAGAATGATGTTAATCAGATATTTTTCTGTTTCTCTTCAGATTAAAGCTAAAAATTATGACAAGGTTGAAAAGGTGAGTTCTATTAAATATACTTTGACTTTTATGCTGAAGTTTAACTTAAGACTTACCATGTATATGACAAACAGTAAATTTAACAGTTATTAGATCTAGGTAGTGATTATATAAAAGTTGATGGTACTTATTCAACTTTTCTTTATGCTTTAAAATGTTAGTAAAAAATTTGGAAAAGGGAAAGTGATTATATTTTATTGACAAATAATGAGAATGCTTTGATTACCTAAAAATGGAAGGGAATTGCTATTTACTGTTTATTTGTAAGAAGATAAATACATGAAAGGAGCTGAGTTTTTGAATAGTCCATATCACCCATGTACCTGTGAAATTTAACCATGGATTCTGATAATATTTTTTTGTATTTATAGTTATTTCAGAGATGCCTTATGAAGGTTTTGCACATTGATTTATGGAAGTGTTATCTTTCATATGTCCGAGAAACCAAGGGCAAACTACCAAGTTACAAGTAAGTTAAGTCAGGATCTTCAGAATGCAAGTGACCCCAGGCACACAGTCAATCCCACAGTAATTCACAACTTCTCTTAACTCCAGGGAAAGAGATGGGCTTGCTGTCAAATGTAAGAAAAAGCATCTTATTACTTGTCACAGCATCACTCTCAGCAGGTTATGATGCAGTGTGCTACTTACATATTCCAAGGCATCCCTGACAATTCTATTGTTCTTTAGTTGGTCTCCCTGCTCTGACTTTAACCCACCCATCTATTTTCACTGAATCTAAGTAATGGGCCTTTCCCAAATGTTATCTTTATGTGTAACATGCAGGCAAGTTATGTCTATAATGAGAATTCAATCTTCTTTTCCTCATTATCCTTTATTGTCTTATATTGGAAAGCAAATATTTTTCTCTAAATTTTACTTTAGAGCTAATAGATCTTCGGATGTAACTGACTTGCTTACACAAGATACTTCCACATTTTATTCTGCTATGTAGAAGATTAGATAAACATGTTTTTCACATTTATTTCAGAGAAAAAATGGCTCAAGCATATGACTTTGCACTGGATAAAATTGGGATGGAAATTATGTCTTACCAGGTAGAGTTAAACATTTTTTAATATATACACTTAATAAATTTTCCCTGGCTGGCGTAGCTCAGTGGATTGAGTGCAGGCTGCGAACCAAAGCATCGCAGGTTCGATTCCCAGTCAGGGCACATCCCTGGGTTGCAGGCCACGGCCCCCAGCAACTGCACATTGATGTTTCTCTCTCTCTCTCTCCCTTCCTCCCTTCCCTCTCTAAAATAAATAAATAAAAATAAAATCTTTAAAATAAATAAATAAATTTGAAAACGTGAAGAAAGTAACATTCTATTTTATTTCTTAGATTTGGGTGGATTACATCAATTTCTTAAAGGGCGTGTAAGTATTTCTATATTTTTTTTCCCCCACTGTGCACAGTTGATTTAGCTAGAGTTTAATTGATGGCCTTTCTTATCCAACACCAGGGAGGCTGTTGGATCTTATGCAGAAAATCAGAGAATAACAGCTGTCCGAAGGGTTTATCAACGAGGTTGTGTTAATCCAATGATCAACATTGAACAACTCTGGAGGGACTATAACAAGTATGAAGAGGTAAATTAGGCCAGAGTAGTTATTGTAACCAAGTCGGTGTAATTTTCGTGCCTTGTGGATTTGTGGATTCTAGCCTTCTAGCCTTTCTGGTATTAGGTACCTGGGTATCAGTGCCGCACATGTCTCTTTTTATGTTAACTATAATGAAAGGACACTCTTAATGTTTTTGCAAGGTTTTGGGAGTCTCATATTATTGATGAGTTGTTTTCAGAGGATATTCTGGAAAAATTGAAATTCTAACAACTTTTATTCAGTGCTAAACTACCCACACAATCATACACATACATTGCCATTGATCTCTTGTGAAATGGCATTTTGTCAAAAGTGTTTTAACAGCCCTGACTGGGTTGATCAGTTGGTTGGAGTGTCGTCCCATATGCAATAGGTTGTGGGTTTGATTCCCAGTCAGGGCACATACCTGGGTTACAGAGTTTTATCCCTGATTGGGTTGCATACAAGGAGGCAGCCAGTTGATGTTTCTCTCTTGCATTGATGTTTCTCTCTGTCTCTTTGCCTTCCTTTCTCTCTAAAAGCAATAAAAAAATCCTCAGGTGAGGATTAAGAAATAAAAAGACATGTTTCCAGTAGTGATGACCAGTCACAATGCGCCTCTCTCACCCAGTTACGGGTGTGGTTGTTGACTTGCACTTGTGAGTGAGGAGCCGCAGGCAAGGTTCTTGGCCCGCCGGCATGCCCTTCATCCGTTAGAGCCAGGAAGTAAACACGCATGCCAAATGAGCTCCACCACTACAAGGAAGTCCCTCATGAGCCCCGGCCGGGAGGCTCAGGTGGTTAGAGCGTCATCCCAGTACTGCCAGGGTCGCAGCTTTGACCCCTGGTCAGGGCGCATAAGAATCAGTCAGTGAATGCGTCAGTAAGTAGAACAACAAATTAATGTTTCTCTCTCTGTCTGCAACCACCCCTCCGCCACATTCTCTCTAAAAGCAGTTTAAAAAAAATTCTTTGTATGTTCTGTGATTTGGAAGAACTATGTAGAGTATTGAAATCATTCCCTCATAGGTATGAGCAGTGGTTCTCAAAATTTTTGGTCTTGGGAATTTATAAATAAAGACCACAAAGAACTTTTAATTTTAATATAGGTGCTATATGTCAAATGTAGCATATTGAGGTCAAAGCTGAGACATTTTAAATACTTTTTTAGTCATTTAAATTTTACAGTAATAAATTCTTTACCTTTTAATATAAGTAGTATTAAAACAAACTATATTTTCCAGAACAAGAAAAATTTTAGTGAGAAGAATGGCATTGTTCTGTATTTTTGCAAATTTCCCTAATATCTAGCTTAATAGAAGAGAGCTAGATTTTATCAGCTTCTAAATTCAATCTGCTATGGTATTGAATGTCATGTAGCCTCTGAAAACTCCACTGTGTGTTTGTAATAGAGGCAACTAATGTCTTAGTATTATATGAAGATTGTTTTGATATCAGGGACCCCCGAAAGGGTCTTGGGATGCAGGGATCCTCCATCTACTCTTTGAGGACTCCTAGACAGGAGTGATAATGTTCATGTCTACCTCCTACCTCTGCATTTATTTTCTTTTATTTGTTTTTTTTTCCCTCCCATGTGGCTGTTCGCCCACACGAATCTGTACATCATTCTTTATTACTGATGTTAGAATTGTATGAGAAATAATGGAGTTTTTTGAAATCATTCCCTAACTTTAGGAATTTCTGATACATGGAAATTTTATTGCCAGTTCAGTAAGTAAGTTGACCATTGTGCTAATATTAAAATATAGTTAATTTAAAACTAATATGTTTTCCTTTGTTTCTTAGGGTATCAATATTCATTTAGCTAAAAAAATGATTGAAGATCGGAGTAGAGATTACATGAATGCTAGGCGTGTAGCAAAGGTACAAAATTCTGTCAGACCACTTGTTTTAATGATTGTTTTGTATATATTGTTTACATAAGAATGTTTCCTGTCTGGTATTACTCTTAATATTTTCAGTCACTGGCAGTCTTAATGACAATTACATTGTCTGAGCCAATGATAGATTAGAAATGAAATACCTCTTTACAGATGTGCAAAGGGGCAAAATAGAATAAATCAAGTTTGGAAGAAATTTTTCAAATATAGAATCAGGTCACAGAGACAAGGTTCCAACTAGAATTGAAGAAGTTCTTACCCTTCCCTCCTGTCTGCTCATACGCATCTGAGTACTGTCCCGCTCTGTTGCCCGGTAACAGCTGTCAGGGACAGACTTCTGTCCTGCGAACATGCCTTTTCATTAATTGACACCATGAGAAGTTAGGGAGAATAGCCTGGTAATGCAAACTACTGAAATTTAAAAAGACAGACAGTTTCTGCACAGGTGGCAGTAATGATGCCACCAGATCATCAGTCATGTTACTCTGTCCTGGACAGTGACCCCCTAGATTACCTGTAGAGAGGGCCCAAGGGTGTTCTCTTACCCAGTCCTGATAACCTGTTCCTGGGGAGGTAAATCTCTGTGATCTCTCTCCCTGCTCTTAAATAGTTTTTAGAGTATGTTAATGAAATGCCATTTGGAAGAAGTAGACATTTTGTCGAAGTATTCCAGACTGATCAACTCCATCCTGTTTATCTGTATATGTGAGTTGTTCCTATGCTCATCACAGAACACTGAATGTTTGTTGTCTAGGAATATGAGACAGTAATGAAAGGTTTGGACCGCAATGCTCCCTCAGTGCCTCCTCAGAATACTCCTCAAGAAGCTCAGCAGGTAGATATGTGGAAGAAATACATACAGTGGGAAAAGAGTAACCCTCTTCGCACAGAGGATCAGACGCTTATAACAAAAAGAGGTAATAAGATCAGACCTCCTGGGACTCCAGTTACATGTATGTTAGGCCACTTGATATTGTCCCATAGATTACCGAGATTGTTTTGTGCCCCCAGTCTTTTTTTCTCTTATGGTCTTCAGCTTCAGTGATTTTTATAGGTGCCTCTCCATGTTCACTGAGCTTTGTTTTATCATATCCAGTGTCCTGTTTAGACCATCCAGTATATTCTTCACTTCAGATATTTTACATTTCAGTTTTATAATTTCCATTCTAGAAATTTTGGTATTTTTTATAGTTCCTATCTTATAGTTTCCTTTTCTCTGTTTCAATTCTGTATTCATTTGAACATATTTATACCAGTAGTTATAAAATCTTGGCTAATTTCAACAACTGGGCCATCATGGTGTTGGTTTCCTTTGTCTTGACTATGGGTCACATTTTCTTTTGGACTTTGTACATATGTACAAATAAATCACTGCAAAGCTGGATTTTGTTATCTTCCTTCGAAGAATGTTCAGTTTTATTTTAGCAGGGAATTAAGTTACTGGCAGATCACCTGGACCTTGTGGTGGGTTGGATAGGTCTGTTTTAGTTGTGCTCTTAATCTCAGGGTAAATCTCTTAGTTCTGGGACATAGTCTTTACTCCTAAGACATAATGGTTAGTACAAGGTGTTTGCCAGACCGTCTAACTTGCTGGGGCTCAGATTCCAGACTTGGTCTCCATTACATTGGGCAGCTGCTGAGATATCTGTTCAGCTCTTTCAGCCTTCCAGCTTTGCTTTCTGCTGGGGCTCTTTGTATTCTTTCCTGTGTATGTATATTTTGGGGGTCCGCTAAAGATTGGAGGGCATGTATGCCCAGATTTTCGGGCTCCACCATCTGTGGCTGTCTCTGGGGAATTTCTCCCCTAGTTTTCAGCTGCTCTCATAGCTCAGAACTCAGTGGTACGCATCTCAAGCCAGTAAGACTTCAGCACGACTTGAGTCCCCGAGCTGACACACAGGGGCACGCCCTTGAGGAGGAACACCATGTTGAACACGGCTCTCACCCAGTGTGGTTCTGAGTTCAGTAGCTCAGTCTTCTCTGGTTTCTGCTGTTTGGGCTATTCTCCAGTGCCTTTAAATAGTTGCTTCTGTGTTTTTCACCTTATGAATTTTATTTCTAGGAGTCAGTCCAATACACACTACTCTGCCATTGCCAGAACTAGAATTTGGAACTTTGAAAAATTCCTCACTCTTGCCTTGCTCTCTTACCCTTATGCCTTTGAAATACTGGATTTTGTTTTGTTTTTTTGCCTACACCGTTTTTGTATCTACTCCTAACACTCTTGGTTTCTGCTTGCTGTGTCATCTGACCAGCTTCTATCCCTTCTTCAGGTTTCCCTTTAGATATAGTTCCTTAGTGAAGCCTTTCTTGAGTCCCTAAACTATGTTAAGTGCTGCTGCTGTAAGTTTCAGGAGTACCCTGTACTTTCCTCATCACAATACTTCACTCTTTTTATGATTGCTGTCAATGTTTTGTTTTGTTTTTTCAATATACTGAAGACTTCTTGAGTATAGGAAGTCTTACTCATGGTGTAATCATGGTGCCTTTCACATTCCTAGCATATAGTTGGTGCTCAATAAATATTAACTTAATAAATGATGGATGAATAGATGGGGCTTGGGAGGATGATTGTGCCAGAAATCATTAAAGCTTTTATTTCTAATTATGATTCATTATTGAATCATAATGATTTATGGCTTAATAATTTAATGATGATGCCTGTATTGATAGTTTCATAAATCATATTTATTTTAATTGAGTGTTGTAACTGTCTTTCCTTAGTTATGTTTGCTTATGAACAGTGCCTGCTCGTGCTGGGCCATCACCCTGACATTTGGTATGAAGCCGCCCAATATCTTGAGCAGTCAAGTAAACTGCTGGCAGAGAAGGGGGTGAGTATTCCTTTTAGTCCCTCTTGGTCTTTTCATGGTTTTGGTGTACCAGTAATTTGCTAAAAATGTAATGCTGAATTTTGGTAATAAAGAGTGAATGTTGGCCCTGGCTGGTGTGGCTCAGTGGATTGAGTGCCAGCCTGTGAACCAAAGGGCTGCAGGTCTGTTTCCCAGTCAGGGCACAGGCCTGGGTTGTGGGCCAGGCCCCCGGGAGGGGGCTCACGAGAGCAACCACACACTGATGTTTCTCTCCCTCTCTCCCTCTCTCAAAAAATAAATAAATAAAACTTTTTAAAAAGAGTGTTAATAACTTTATGTCAATGTGAATTTTAGTAACACTCTTATATGATTGGACTTCCTTAGTCAGAATTTAAATATAATAGCTTTTTAAATGTAGTAGAGTGATGAATCATTTAGAGTACTTTATGATTTTTGTATTAAAATAATGGAATAAGTCTTTGGAATATTTTTAAAATCCAGAAGTGCGTATGTGTCTGAATGTACATACATAATGAGTGTGTATTTTATTCTTCTTAAGCTATATGAAAATTCTTGAGCTTGAACTTTTCTTTTTTTTTCTTCTAGGATATGAATAATGCCAAATTATTTAGTGATGAAGCTGCTAATATATATGAAAGAGCCATAAGCACTTTATTAAAGAAGAATATGCTCCTTTATTTTGCATATGCAGATTATGAAGAGGTGAGTAAAAATAATTACAACTTCCTTATAACTGGATTTTTTACTGCAGGAATGGCTTTTTTTTTCTGGCTGTCTCTTTGCCAAGGATATTGCTTTGGTAGACAAAAATGATGCAAAAGGAACACTTACTAGTCCTCAGCTTATTATATATTTATGCCCAAAGCAGGTGCCATTGTGGGATGCAGCCTCTGGATTCCTCAGAGCTCAAACCCTGCTTGTTTAGAGTATATATTTATACCCACTTCTTCTCTACCACCTTAGAGTCGCATGAAGTATGAGAAGGTTCACAGTATATATAACAGACTCCTGGCAATTGAGGATATTGATCCCACCCTGGTGAGTAACGTTACAGATCTCTTTCCCACTTGCAGTCTGCTTAAACAAACAAAGAAAATGTATGTATATGAAATAAAATTCACTGTTTTTATTGTGTAGTCCTAAGAATCTTGACCAATAACATTGAGTCATGGGACTGCCGTCATAATAAGATATAAAACACTTCAATCACTCCCAAAATTTCCTCATGTGACCCTTCGTAGCCAACCCTTCTGCTTTCCCAATCCCTGGCAATCACTGATCTGTTCTCTACTCAGTTTTCTTTTTTTGATGCAGCAATATGAAACAGCCACAGTGGGGCTTTCTCTATCTAATACCTTCTTCGTGATCATGATTTGAAGCCATTTATGCCACATAATTGCTTTATAATAAATATTTCTTTTTAAAAAATGGAGGAAGGAGAAACCAACATCCTGAGAAGGGATTGGACAGAAACTCACTCTGTCCTGACTTCTGCTCTGTAGTAACGGTTTTCAAAGCCCGGAGTCTGTAACAGTGCAGTGGGGCTCTTCAGTAAGACGGAAGTGGGGGCAGGCCCATGCATGGGGCTCTGGGCCCTCTGCCTCAGGTCAGCTGCAGCCATACTGCTTTTCTGTTGGTTTATATCGGCATTCCACTGCTCTGATTGTTGGCATTTATTAATCATTTTTTAAAGTTTATTTATTGATTTTAGAGGAGGAGGAGGAAAGTGGAGGAGGGAGAGACAGACAGACAGACACTGATTTATTGTTCCACTCATTTATGCATTCATAGGTTGATTTTTGCATGTGCCCTGACTGGGGATCGAACCTGAAACCTTGGCATATTCGGATAATGCTCAAACCAAGTCATCTACATGGCCAGGGCTTAATAATCATTTTTAAATTCACTTAGCAAACTGCTCTGTACTATGCATTGTGCTAGATTCCAGTAGTATAACGACAAATTAGATAAGTTTTATTTTCTTAAGGAACTCACAGTTCATTCATTTAAGCAGTCATCTGTCAATACTGGGTAACAGTTTGATGTCATGAAAACTGGGCAAATAAGGCCCTGGTTAGTATCGCTCAATTAATTGGAGTGTTGTCCTGTAAACCGAAAGATTGCAGGTTTGATTCCTGGTCAGGGCACATGCCTAGGTTGTGGGTGCATCCTCAGTGGGGGCGGGGGCGTGGGCGTGGGCACGTCCTGGAAGGCAACCGATGGATATTACTCTCTCACATCACTGTTTCTTTCTCTCTCTTCCTTCCTCTCTTCTCCTTCCTCCCCCTTCCCCCCCACTTCCTCTCTCTCTCAAATCAATAAACATATCCTTGGGTGAGGATTAAAGTAATCATAATCATAGTAATAATAATGTTAATACCAGAACAGATTGGCTTGTGGATTTATATAGTGCGATATCTATAATTTACTTTCGGATTTCTTGGGTATTCATGATTCCTTTCTTATACAGAAAAACATTAGTATTGGAATGAGGTAAGTCTGTTTTGCATGCTACACGGATCCCATTCTACCTAACTGATAGGAAACAAATACTTGTTTTTGCATAGGTATATATCCAGTATATGAAATTTGCAAGAAGGGCAGAAGGTATCAAATCTGGAAGAATGATATTTAAAAAAGCGAGAGAAGATACCAGGACCCGCCATCACGTCTATGTTACTGCAGCGCTCATGGAGTATTACTGTAGTAAGGTAAGAGCTGCACTGGAAGAGAAAATAATTTCCTTTATCTGAGATACATTAATTAAAAGAAAGGTATTCCTAGTTTTTGTCATTAAGTTTTAATTGCTCATGTCATAAAGGATGTCTAAGTGTATCTGTGTACAATTGCATGGAGCATTAATTCAAACCCCCACTGCCTGCAAATTTCTACCTTATTAAACTGCATATTTCTGAATCTAAACCCCCTTGAGTGGTTTCTAGCTCAGCAATTTTTACTTAATATGATTTTAATTTCCACTTTAGTTCTTACTGTACCTTGTCATGTTTAGATATTATAGTTTTAATATCCTTTTGAGTATCTTGTCTGTTGTTTTATGGAAATAAGTACTTTTCTCTCTTTACTTCTAGGACAAATCTGTTGCCTTTAAGATTTTTGAGCTGGGGCTAAAGAAGTATGGAGACATTCCAGAATATGTTCTGGCCTATATTGACTATCTTTCTCACCTCAATGGTAAGTAGATTCTAGGTCTATAATGATTACTTAATATTAAGCCATCAGTGTCATTTTCTGAAATTATGTTGCTGGATTTTTTCCTTTATAAGTGTGTTATAATTAGATCCTCACACCAGAATCAGGTGTGAGGCACCTGGTTAGGATAAGGCACTCAATCAGGATAGGCACTCAAATATTTGTGGCCTGTCAACCACAAATTTATATTGATCAGGAAATAGTAGATGCCTTTGACTCTGCATAAAGAATGGTCTGTGTTACATCATCAGGAAGTCCCATCAATAGCACAGTAAAGCCACAAATTCAGAGTTGGGAGACACAGAGTTGTTGATGCTCATCTCTGATGACTCTGGGCCAGCCATCGCTTGGGCCCAGTCTGGGGCTGAGGATGATAGGACAGGACAGACAAAAACTCTAGCCACCACAACTCAAAGATGCTCGAGGAGTAAAGTAAAATGCTTTGAGGCTACTGAGGAAGCAATTTCAAAAAACAAACGTTATGTTTACTTAACATCTTAGTTTTATTTCCCTGTTCAATAATAATGATAATAATAATAATAATAGCCATCCTCTGTTGTGTTCCTACCTTAAACCAGGCACTGAGCTAGGAGATTCTTACATACATGTATGTACCTCATTTAGTCCAGTTACCCACAGTCAAGGATGTGTAATTTTTTGACTAAAAATTATCTCATTAAAATTGATTTAAGAAAGCAATACACAATGATATGTTATATAAATGATTATATAACTAGATATCACAGGTATATATCAATGAAATGATAGTTTCAGAAAATATATAGCATTTTATATACCTAAATAGTAGAAAAGAATAAAAGTTAAATATGATTTTGTATTTCAGCTTAGTGATTCTACACTCTGGAAGAGGACTTAACTCTTAAAAAGTGAGACAGTGGAACATTTAATTAAAAATCTTTTTTCTTGTAAGAAATTAATTTTCCTCACCAATTTAAACCTTTTTTTTTTTTTTTTAGAATAGTTACTAGTATGTACAATATTTGTTGTTCTAAAATGGACACTGATATCTGGTGTCGGCATTTTTGTCTTTTAGATAGTCCATCATTCATTCATCCTTCCAGCCATCTGTCCATCATTTATTCAGTACCTTCTGGTCACTAGGGTCTGAAAATACGAAGGTGAATAGGACCCCTTTCTTCCCCTCAGAGCATTCTCATGGGGACTCAGATGTGTAAATAAATGTAATTACACCATCAGCTGGTCCTTAATTGCAGCATGAGTTCTGGGGTTGGGTGTATAAACTTGTTGCAGCTTTCTCACCTGCAGAACAGTCATAGAGTACCTTTCATAAGGTCGTTGAGAGGATCATATGGGGTTCGCATGTGTTTGACTTACCTATGGAATATGGTACGCATATTATATATAAATGTTAGCTACTTCTGATAGGGTGGCAATGATGAAAAATGTGCTTAATACTTAGGAATCACAGAGAGGACAGTATAATGTAAGTTTTAGTACTGAGCACTTGAAATGTGGCTAGGCCAAAATGATATATGGTACACGGGCAAAATACCAGACTTCAAAGAATAGGTATGAGAAAATGTAAAAAATATCTTAATTTTTCAAATAGATTACATGTTGAAATGATAATAATTTAGATACATTAGGTTAAATGAAATGGATTAAAGTTAATTTCACAATTTAAATATATTGGGTTAAATGAAATAGATTAAAATTAATTTCACCTGCTTTTACTCTTTTAAATGTGGCTAGCAGAAAATTTAAATTACATACTTGGCTTGTATCATATTTCTGTTGGACAGTGCTATCTAGAAGGTGTCATAAAAAAGGGGACAGGAGATGAGAAATAGTTCGTTTGCCAGGTAAAGATATAAGAAAATGCATTATTCCAGGCAGAGAACCATGTAACAAGCAGTGGAAAGTTACGTGCAATGGTAAAGATTGTGCCTTTAGCAAAGCATGGAGCACAGCAAAAAGAATAAAATGCAAGATTTACGTACCATTTTTTAAAGTACAGTATGTTAAGTTTAAGGTGAAAGCCATGATATGGTGTCATCTTTGGTTGAATACATAATGCACTCAATACATATTATTTTTATCCAAAAAATTTTGTTTTTCAATATAAATTGAGTTTACATTCAGTATTGTTTTATATGAGTTTTAAGTTACAACATAGTGGTTAGACAGTCATATACTTTACAAAGTGATCCCCCGATATTTCCAGTGTATAGTTATTACAATATTATTGATCATATTTCTGTGTTGTACTTTACATCTCTGGCGTTCAGTACATTTTTAATACATGTTCAGTACACTTTAAACCTCTTGGTTTCACTTGGCATGTGGTAAAACTGAGTAACTACCCTGAGGCAATAACAACCAGCTACTCTGCTGGATTTTTTTTAATCCTCACCTGAGGACATGTTTATTGATTTTAGAGAAAGAGGGAAATACATTGATGTTAGAGAAAGACATTGATTGGTTGCCTCTCGAACACTCCCTGACAACCCACAACCTAGGTATGTGCCTTGACTGGGAATTGAACCTGCAGACTTTTGGTGTACTGTACAATGCTTCAACCAACTGAACCACCGGGTCAGGATGCTGTGGTATCTATCTATCTATCTATCTATCTATCTATCTATCTATCTATCTTTCTTTCTTTCTTTCTTTCTTTCTTTCTTTCTTTCTTTCTATTACATTCTTTCTTTCTATTACATTCTTTCTTTCTATTACATTCTTTCTTTCTATTACAGCTTTATTTAGGTATAATATATGAACCATAAATGCACCCATTTAAAATATAATATTTAATAATATAATATATGCCCTGGCTGGAATAGCTCAGTGGATTGAGTGTGGGCTGCAAACCAAAGCATCGCAGATTCGATTCCCAGTCAGGGCACATGCCTGGGTTGCAGGCCACGGCCCCCAGCAACCGCACATTGATGTTTCTCTCTCTCTCTCTCTCTCCCTCCCTTCCCTCTCTAAAAATAAATAAATAAAAAGACTGCTGAGTAAGTCTGTACCCCAACCCCTTTAAAAAATGTTTTAAAAATGATAATAATATAATATATAATAATAATTGAATAGAATCCTTAAATATTAATAGATCCATTAGAGCTTAGCAAAAAGTATTATCTTCCCACTCCAAACTACAGAGGACCTCCCAAGACTCTTAAGTTCTAATCCATTTCTAGTGACCATTCTTTTTTGTTTGTTTGTTTAGAATTTTTATAAGAGTTTATTTGAGCCAGACTGATGACATATGCCTGGAAGCAAGATCTTAAATGCCCCTCTGGTGACCATTCTTAATTCATTTTCCATTTGCATATTTACCAGTCTAGGTATTATTGTACCAATACAAGAATTTAAACTTGAATATAGTGTCATCCTGGTGTTACAAAATCAGAAACTCCAGTATATCTAAATTCGTGCGTGCCACCCTTCATATTCAGTGTATTTAAAATCATCAATAGTCTGACACTTCTAATGTAGGCAGATACGTAATTTTCATTGTTTTTAAAAGGCAGATAGGGCCCTGGCTGATTTAGCTCAGTGGATTGAGTGCTGCACTACAAACCAAAGGGTCGCTGATTTGATTCCCAGTCAGAGCACATGCCTGGGTTGCAGGCCAGGTCCCCAGTAGGGGGCGCTTGAGAGGCAACCACACATTGATGTTTCGATCCCTCTCTTTCTCCCTCCCTTCCCCTCTCTAAAAATAAATATTTTAAAAAAACAAAAAGGCAGAGAGGATGCCGGACTCAGATATGACAGTGTTATAGTTTTACATTACAACTGCAGTATACTAAGGAGGACTAAACTACAGGCAAAAAGACCTGGCTTCTAGTTATAGCTCTATTGCTCAGTAACAGTGAGCCAGATCTACTCACCTAATTTTTTTGAACCTCAAGTTTCCTTATCTATAAAAATTGGGTATGATAATAGTTTCCTTTCTGCATAGGGTTTTTGAGAGTATGAAACAAGATAATGCATGTGCACATATGCTGTTGAATTGTAAAACTGATTTAATATTTAAAAACTCTTCTATCATCCTAGAGGACAATAATACCCGGGTTTTGTTTGAACGAGTTCTAACATCTGGAAGCCTTCCTCCTGAAAAGTCAGGGTAAGCCATTGTGAAAACTTGTTGGTCAAGTTCTAATGGGGCCTGTATACTTGAATTGTGATGAACGGAATGGAACGTTTGTTTGTTGAGTGTAAGTTTCAGGAGAAATTCCCCTTCTCTCTTGAAACTTAACTTACAAATGCCTGCCTGCAATATTTTCATGCCTGTTTAAGATAATTATAGTTTAGTTTTTGCATACTGATAAGAGTTGTTTTGAGAGATGTCTTAGCAATTTATTATTGAGTATTTTAATATATCTTCTAGTTTACTGTATCTCTAGAAATTGATGTGAACAGATTAGAAGTGTTCTGAAATTTCTACCTCCCTCGAGAGCACTGATTCAAGTCTCAGACTTAATTTTGGCTGTAGAATAGTGGTAAGGCATAAATTGATTTCCAGTGATCCATATTAAAGGGGAAAAATAAAGAGCTTTTATATTTTTATTCATACATTGAGTGAAGAATGAATTCTACATTATATTTAATGCCACTCAACAAAAATGGTGGAGCCACATTATTCTGGAGAAACTGGAAATCTATCCAGATTCCTTTTTCTATTTTTCCACCTAGAGTTTACCTTTTCCAGGGTAAATTATCCCTCTTATTGACCACAAAGGATAGGGGCATATGCTAAATAAGTAAATACTCACAAAAGAGCTTAAACACAGAAGTATTGGGGGTGAAATATTATATCTATAATTTACTTTAAATTTTTAAGCAAAAACAAAACTATGGCAAAATATTAACAATTAAGTCTAAGTAATGATATATTTGTTACACTATTTTTCTGTAGTTCGGAAATCTTTATAATGAAAAAGAGACATACTTTTTAAAACAGAGAGAGGAAACTTAAGGCTTTTTTGTAAATGGACTCCCTGTCCCAAACCCAGAATAATTAAGTATTGGTTATTTTCTTACAGAGAAATTTGGGCCCGATTTCTAGCTTTTGAAAGTAATATTGGTGATCTAGCTAGTATACTCAAAGTGGAGAAAAGACGGTTTACAGCATTCAAAGAAGAGTATGAAGGAAAAGAAACAGCTTTACTGGTAGATAGATACAAGTTCATGGATTTATATCCTTGCTCTGCAAGTGAACTGAAAGCACTTGGTTATAAGGTATGTACTTAGGATCAAGATGTGTGTAGTGTCCTGACTTTTCCAACATTTTAGAATACCTCATGGATCAACTTTACTTTCTGAAGTACAAATTAATCTAGCTTTAGGATAGATTTGCTCAGTTGGTTGGAGCGTCATCCCATAGATAGAAAGGTTGCGGGTTCAGTTCCCAGTCAGGGCACATACTCGGGTTGCATTGTGCGTGCGCACCCCACTTGGGGAACATACGAGGAGGCAATCGATTGATGTTTGTCCCTCACATGGATGTTTTTCTCACTTTCTCACTCCCTTCCCCTCTCTCTAAAGGCAGCGAGTGTTCTTGGGTGAGGATTAAAAAAAGGAAAAAGAAGAGTTCAGGGATTGTCCTTGGATTTATGAAACATTGAGTATCAAAAGTACTGAACAAAATGAGTATTAAAATGAGGTTTAACAAATGCTTCCATTCTTTCCCTGACATTGACAGTGCTTAGTGTCTGGAGGGCAGATGGAGGTGTTGGGAGGGAAGCACAAAAGAAATCTGCGTCATCTTTGGTATTAAATTTTTTTTCTAATAGTTCTTAAAACTGATGAATGTCCCTGGTGACCAGTGTGGCTCACTTGGTTGGGGATCGTCCCATAAACCGAAAGATTGCTTCTTTAATTCCTGGTCAGAGCACGTGCCTGGGTTGCGGGTTTGGTCCCCCGTTGGGGCATGTATGAGAGGCAGTCAATTGATGTTTCTCCCCCTCTCTTTCTCTCTCTCTTCCTCTCTCTTTAATTAATAAATGAGTAAGTAAAATCTTTTTTAAAAAACTGATGAATGTATTTTGACAGGAGATCTTACCAAATGTAGTTCCTGTTGCATATTTGTAGGTATAATGAAGAAATATTACAGTTTGGTAAATCAGTAAATTTCTTTGAGGAATCTGTATCTTTAAAACAGTGCTTCCTCACTGGGGCCCTGAGGAAATTAGCTTATCTAAGAATGGAGTTCCTCTGTGTAGATCACTTCGTCATACGAAAACAAATCTGGCTACCTGAACCTGTTTGGACCAAGAGGAAGAATTCGTGTTTATGCAACCCCAGAAATAGCCCTTGCTGACAAGAGCCATTGTCCTATTATTTCTTGAGTTTTCTGTCATGTTCACAAAGACCAAGGTGGAAATTCCAAGGGAAGAGTCCCAGATCGGTCCATTTACTCTAACCAGCATTATAATGGGCACTCCTGACCATCACTCTCTCTCTCCTCACTGCCCTCTTGTGGCCTGGGTCTCACCGTGCTGCTGTCCAATCCAGATTAAAATGTTCGAGAAAAATCACCCATAATTAACCTTTAGACCTTTTTAATAATGGAAGCTTCCATCCTGTACCAGTCCTAGATTCCTTTTCTGAACTCTAAGGGGTTACTGCTCAGGGCTGAGCAGGTTCTGCTTCTAGTTTTTAACTATTTCTTTAGTGAAAAGCCAAAGACATTTTAGACTGTGGATCTGTTAGAAAAGGCTATTTCAACTTTGCCAAGATGAAAATGGAAATTAAGAAACTTAATGAAAATAAAGGGCTATTTCCAAGTAGAACCACATCTTGAATATGAATTTTCCATCTTCTATTTCTCTTTCTACTCTTGTTTATTTTGGAAGGATTAACGTGCTGCTGTGTGTGTAGCATGAGAGAGGAAATGTGAAAAAAAGTAATTCCCAACAGGCCTGCTAATTTAGATTTGCCACCAACTCCATTTGAGCAAATTTTGAGAAAGTGAGATGCTCTTATTAGCTCTTGATGGTGGCAAAATGGGTTCTTTTGGTGCTAGCTGGGCAGATTGACAGGTTGCCTGTAGCAGAGGATCTTCCCTGGGGTAGGGTCTCAGCAGGTGGATGTATCGCTCCCTTTGGAGAGTGGTTCTCAAGCCTGTGCTCCCGATCCTCTCTCTACTTCCCGGCTGCATGACCTTGGAAACGGCAGAGCCTTTTTGAGCTTCATGCCCTTCTCTAAAATGGAGATGTTACTATTTGCCTCATCAAAGAAGGAATAAATGGCTAAAATTGTCTGACAAATAGAGGCTGCTCAATAAGTATTCCTTCTTCCTAGAATTGTGTGTTGGGGATAATTTTTTATTTAATTAGCAAACCTTATTAACTAGCATAATCAATAAAGCAAACTGTATTTTAGCTTTCATGAAGTAGATCCTCACTTAATGTAGCTTCCTCACTTAATCTAGCTTCCTCGCTTAAACTGATAGATGTTGTTGAATCCCAGTGGAAGGGAAGTGTCAGAAAAATATTTTAAATTACAGATTTTCTTCCAAATTACTCCGCTCTAGTTGGTGCCCAGTCTTATGTATTTACCCACAAAAGCTTGTATTGATGTGACAAAAGTCCCACCTGGCAACACTGTGTCTGAATGATTGTTAACTGGGGTTGGGTAAAGTTATGAAACACCAAATCTTTGGAGCCTTTTAGCTTTCTTCGTTGAGTGTTGAACAATCTTTACCCTCATCAAGTTCTTACGTATTCCTCTCCATTCTTTCTGTGATTTTTACCCAGTTATTCAGTGTATCCTTGAGATTGTAGAACTGCACAATTATACTCTACAAGTCCCTTTTTCAGGTTTAGGATTCTTCTGTTCTGCATTTTCAGGATGTCTCCCGTGCTAAGCTAGCAGCTATAATTCCAGACCCAGTTGTAGCTCCTTCTATAGTACCTGTTCTGAAAGATGAAGTGGATAGAAAACCAGAGTACCCTAAACCAGACACTCAGCAGATGATTCCATTTCAGCCACGACATTTAGCACGTAAGCCATGACTTTAGATCCAGTACTGATTTCAATCCAGAGGTGTGGGGGGCAAAGCAATGTGACCTTTCCATTGCAGGTTATTTATTAGACAAGGGTCACTGTGACAAGTGACTGGACTGTAATCTTTGAACCATGTTAAGAATGTCTTAAAGAAAAAAAAAACTTGGTGACTCAGATTCGAGTAACCCTTTTTGGCAGTGATACTTAGAGTTTTCAGAAATGCTACTACGTACGGATTACCTGTACAGCTGGAAACTTACTTCAGTGATGTTATTTGCTATTATTTATGCTTACTAATGGGCACTAGTCCATCTAGATCCTATTTGAACCAGGCCCTTATGATTAAATATGTTGTTGAGTAATTGACTTTAAACAGGATTGCTGAACAAATGACTTGTGAGGCTTACAAAGGCTGTTTGACAAAAGTGGATTTCAGTTTAGACCCTGGGTTGTCTTACGCAAAGTCACTTGTTTATTCTTCTGCCTCCTGGTGGCTGTGAGGTTGAGACGGCTCTCACTGTCTAATCCTGTTGAGTTCGGCAAAACATGTAAAACACTAAACAGAACTTAAAATGTCCGGAACAAAGCAACATAGACTTAGAACATCTTTATGTGGAAGTGATTTATGTTAGCTCTTAAATGTACAGAAATTCTTCCATCCCACCTGATTCCCGCTTCTCTCTCTTGCAGCTCCAGGTTTGCACCCAGTCCCTGGTGGAGTGTTCCCAGTGCCACCTGCAGCTGTCGTCCTAATGAAACTTCTCCCTCCCCCCATCTGTTTCCAGGTTAGCTCACAGCCCCTGATAGATACTCGCCCTGTGAGTCAGGGTACCCGTGTGCTTTGTTCTTTGTCTCATGGGAAACATAAAGTAGCGCTATCTTTTTTAAGATTTTATTTATTTTTAGAGAGGGAAGGGGTGGAGAGAGAGAGAGAGAGAGAGAAACATCAGTGTGCGGTTGCTGGGAGACATGGCCTGCAACCCAGGCATGTGCCCTGACTGGGAATTGAACCTGCGATGCCTGGTTCGCAGCCCGTGCTCAATCCACTGAGCTACACCAGCCAGGGCAAGTAGTGCTATTTTAACTTATCATGTTATTGAGGATTAAAATTTATTTGTATCAATGTCCCTAATCATCAGAAATGCAAATTAAAAGCATAATGAAACATCACCTGACACTTGTCAGAATGGCTATTATTAATAAATCAACAAACATCAAATGTTGGTGAGAATGTGGAGAAAAGGGAACCCTAGAGCACTGTCGGTGGGAATACAGGTTGGTACAGCCTCTGTGGAAAGCAATATGGAGGTTCCTCAAAAAATTAAAAATAGAATTACCATGTGATCCAGCAAATCCTACTTCTGGATACTTACCAAAGAAATTCAAACACTAATTCAAAGAGATACATGCACCCCTATGTTCACTGCAGCATTATTTATAATATCCAAGATATGGAAGCAACCTAGGTGTCCATTAGTAGGCAACTGGATAGAGGAGAGGTGGTACATACATACAATAGAGTATCACTCAGCCATAAAAAAAGAATGAAATCTTACCATTTGTAATAACATGGATGCACCTAAGAGTATTATGCTAAGTGAAATAAATCAGACAGAGGAAGTCAAATACCCTATGATTTGACTAATATGTGGAATCTAAAAAATGAAATAAATGAACAAACAAAACAGAATTCATAGATACAGAGAACAAATGACAACTGCCAAATGGGAGGGGAGTTGGGGGACTGGGTGAAAAAGATGATGGGGTTAAGAAGTGCAAATTGGCAGTTACAAAGCAGTCATGCGGGATGTAAAATGCAGCATAGGGAATATAGTGAATAGTATTTTAACTATATATGGTGCTACACAGGTACTAGACATTAGGGTGGGGTGATCACCTCGTAAGTTATGTCTAGTCACCATGCTGTACATGTGAAACTAATGTATTGAATGTCAGCTATGCCATGGCCAGGCTGCTCAGTTGGTTAAAGCGTCATCTGGATACAATATTGCAGGTTCGATGAATGCATAGATAAGTAGAATAGCAAATCAATGTTTCTCTCTCTCCCTCTCTAAAAATCAATAAATTAAAAAAAATTAAATAAAGAATGTCATCTGTAATTGAAATTTGATTTTAATAAAATTTTTTAAAATAAAATAAAATTTGTATCAAAATAGGGTCCTTTTGTACAAGTGGATGAACTGATGGAAATTTTCCGAAGATGCAAGATACCAAATAGTAAGTGGTGGAAGCTCCTCTTCTTAGAGTAGAATTCTCATTGTTGTCTCCTATTTGCCACTGAGGTTTCCAAAACCAGCTAGCCATCTGGTAGAAGTACAAGAAATCAGCAGTGATCCAGGCCTTCCTGGGCACAGAGACTTCTTTGTAATCTGATTTCACTAAGTAAAATGTCATAAAAGCTTATCTTTTCTATTCATGTGAACATGCACTATTACATTAGACTTGGCTTATGAAAACAATTTTATTAATTTTAACAGCAGTGTTTGTCTTCCCTTTAATTATTTAGTGTCAGTACTATCCCATGCTTTGCTAATAGTAGGCTATGAAATGAACTATAAAGTATCCAGAGCGGCGCATACGTATCTTTTTCATAGCAGTGTAATTTTCAGCATCTTCCAAAAGTCCACTTCGTTTTGTTTCACTAGCTGTTGAGGAAGCTGTGAGGATCATTACGGGCGGAGCCCCAGAGCTAGCCGTGGAAGGCAACGGCCCGGTGGAAAGTAATGCGGTGCTCACCAAGGCCGTCAAGAGGCCCAACGAGGATTCCGATGAAGATGAGGAAAAGGGGGCTGTCGTCCCCCCCATTCATGACATTTATAGAGCGCGGCAGCAGAAGCGAATCCGGTGAAACGGGCTCACAACCCGCCTCTGAAAGAGAACTGTTACCCAGGATTCCTTTTTGCCTCGTAAGTCACACGTTTGAAAGAGACGATGCTTTGTTACAAGGTTCCTGGGAACAAAGCTGTATGTCATCGGTGCCTCTATCATATGTTCTTGAGGAAGAAAATAAACCAGCCTGTGCGAATTTTTGAACGTGGAACTTACGCTCTGAGCAAAATTAGGTTTTCAGATGTGAGAACAGTACAAAATGGCAGAGCTGCATTTTGTTCCCTCTTCAAGGGTGTCTTGTACGTGCCGCTTGAAGACTTGTGAGTTTTCAACAGTTTTATTTTAAAAACTGGATGGCTTATGATTGTGAAGCATTTTATCACATTTTTCTGAAAACAGTTGTTCTCAGTCTGCTTATGTAGAGTCCTGCCTTATTGTTTGTTTTTTATTTATGGCAGAATGTATGGAATCTGTTTTGTAGTTTAAAATTTTAAAACAATCCTTTAAAAAATAAAAGGATCTCAAAAATGTCTTGCCTCCTTCTGCTACTTTCATTCAGAATTTACTTAAAATAGTTAACTTATTTTATGTTACTCAACCAATACAGTTTAAAATAATTATCAGCCCTGGCTGGGTAGCTCAGTTGGTTAGCGTGCCATCCCAATAAGCCGCAGTTGCGGGTTCCACCCCTGGTCAGGGCGCACAAGAGAACCAGTGAGAGAGGGCATGAGTGAGCGGAACAACATATCCCACGTGCTCGCTCTCTCTCTCTCTCCCCCCACCCGCCCCTCTCCCTCCCTCTCTCTCTCAAAGCAGTTTTTTAAAAAAGTCAATACAATGAAAAGTCATACTTACTGTGTTTAGCTACGTCCTCCCTGATCTTTCTTGGTACTCACTGAAAACACAAGGGATCCATTTTTAAGAAGCAAGTGGAACATTTTAGAAAAACTCAGTGCACTTCCCCCAATTAACCTGAGGCAGATTAATTGGGGTGATATTTTATCATCATCTCTCTTAAAAGCAACTTGTGGGAATTCTTTTAACCACCCATTGTCTTGTTGTAACATAACTGTATTTCAGAAGGTGCTCCATATTCAGAAACTGGTTGTTCATAGATCACACGAAGAAAACTATAGCAAATTAACCAAATTTAATTACAGGGCATACAAACTTATCATGCAAATAAGTCCAAAGCTTTAGGTTTTGCCCTTTGTTAGTTATATTTCCTCCTCTTGACTCATTTCTAAAAAATCTATACAGAAAATTAGGTGAGACTAAGTGTTGTGATTCGGCATAAAAGTAAAAAAATCAGATAAAAATGAGAAAAGTATGGTTATAATGAAACTATCTTACCTGCTGGATACACAGTTTAGAATTTGAGTTCAAATGTGATTAAATATTAATCTTAAAATTTTAAATCATATTCAGATATGTATATAAAACTCAAAGTGGAGTGAAGATTACTGAGTCACTCTCATATAAACGTGTAGTAAGGTTATATTTACACAAGCTGATCACAAGCATGTGTCTCCTGTTTTTTCCCATTAAAGCTAAAACTGCCTCAGAACAAAGTCAGCTGGCTTTCATTCGGATTTTGTCATCCCCAAGTTCATTTTCAGGCTTGGTGGGCTTTTTATATCATGGTTATCAACCGAACAATCCGAAAAGCACAGATTGTACCATATAGCATAGGTCTGAAAACAGATTATAGAGGTAGGGAATCTTTGGTAGTGTTCAAGAAAACAAAATGGTTTCGAGTACCTATAATGGTCTATGATAGTGTCCCCACGAGTCACAAAGCAAAGTGACCCAAATGTGCATGAGCGCGCTTTTTCTTTCAGCATTGTAATACGAGAAACCCCCTCTGCCTACCTAGGTGAGAAGTGCCACGAAGTGCTTTGTGAATCAATCATAACTGCTTCCACTGCATTTGCTTCTGAGGCATTTTCCCCTAGAAACTATCTGACCTTTAAACATAAAAAGGATTATCTCTTTTTTTTTAATGTAGTTCTAATTTCATTATTAACTAACCATCCCTCTCCCTTGTCGCTTTGAGAAATTACTCCTGACCTCAGTGTCCTCATTTCTTTTTTTTTTAAGATTTATTTATTTATTTTTAGAGAGGGAAGGGAGGGGGAGAGAGAGAGACACACACACACACACACATCTGTGTGATGTTGCTGGGGGACATGGCCTGCAACCTAGGCATGTGCCCTGGCTGGGAACTGAACCTGCGATGCCTGGTTCGCAGCCTGCGCTCAATCCACTGAGCTACACCAGCCAGGGCCAAAAGGATTATTTCTTGTTAGAAGAAAACATTTTCTAATGTTCTAACTGCTACAGACATATATGAATTTTTAGTTTTTAGTGTGATTCTGTCTGAGTATTTGACAATTCCTATTGTGAACATAACTGAACAGTAGCATGTTAGAAATCTGGACTTACTTTTGGAAACTAAAGTGCAAACTCTCCATGGCACAGCCAGTCCCACACGTGCAAGGACCCTCAGGTATCTGCATTGCTGGACCCAGAGAAATTGTCCCCCCAAGTCCATATTTTTCCTTTTTATAAAAACAATGACAATATCCCTACAATTCTAGAACTGCATAAAATTTAAGGACTGTAAGTCCTTTATAAAAAATTAAACTGTTCTATGGCAGTAAATTTCAAGGAATTACAGCTATGTTACCACAGCTATCTGGTGAATATAAAACGGAATAACCAAATTGTACCACTGGAAAAGAATGAGAAAATACACCACTTAGTCCACATTTTGACTTTGGTCAATAATTACAAATTTATTTTGTGGTTTTATAACCCTCCATCATCACTCTTTACTTGATAAAACTAAGAATTCATTTACACAGCAATAAAAGTATAATGACCATGTTCCTAAATGTTTTTTACATTTCAATTCCCAAAATAAACTTCATTAAAGTTGGCAGTTCCTCCTTGATTTTGACATTTGTCAAGTAAAATTATATTTTTTTAAATAAAATCTCTTGTCTTTCTTGAAAGATAATTCACACCAAGAACAAAACTCAGGTACCATGTTACTGATTTAAGTAAAAATCTTAAATATTCAACAGAAGTTTTACCAAGTTTTGGAAGTAAAAGTCAAGGAAAACAATTCAGCAGTTTACTAAATTTTGTTCTCTGTCTCAGCTCTCACCGAAGTTCTACTCCGAGCACAAAAAAGACAGTACTTGAAGAACCAGAGGCAACCTGAATGAGGGGGAGTGAGGGGAAGAGGAGTGTTCCTTCCATTTTGAGGTTGCTTTTAAGTCAGAAGTTGCACTTTAAAGGTTCTCAATGTTTAGTTCAGATAAGACAAACCTAAAAATGGTGAAATCTGACTATTGCTACTAACTAAAGACACATGTGATTTCAAAACTAAATGGAGCCCTGGCTAGTGTGGTTCAGTGGACTGAGCACCAGCCTGCAAACTAAAGGGTCGCCAGTTTGATTCCCAATCAGGGAACATGCCTGGGTTGCAGGCCAGGTCCCCAGTGGCGGAGCGTACAAGAGGCAACCACACACTGATGTTTCTCTCCTCTTTCTCCTTCCCTTAATCTCTGTCAAAAAAAAACCCAAACAAACAAAACCCTAAATGAATGACACTGACTTCTGTCCAAGATGGAGGTGTAGTTGGATACACTTTGCCTCCTCGCACAACCAAAAGAAGGGCAGCAACAAATTTAAAAACAAAAAATAACCAGAAAAATCGAACTGTATGGAAGTCCAACAACCAACCAAGAAGTTAAATAAACATTCAGACTGGTAGGAGGGGCGGAGACAGGCAGCTGGGGTGGAGAGGATGCGTGGCAGGGCAGCAGTTGGTGGACAGGAATAGGCAAGGCAGGGACTGGTGGACCAGGAGGTCCCACATTTGTGTGTGCATAAACCAGGAGGAACAACTGGGGAGTGAAACAGACCCGCAACCCGGGTTCTAGTGTAGGGAAATAATGCCTCAAAACCTCTGACTATAACAATCTGCGGGCGTTGCGGCAGCTGAAGAAACTCCCAGCCTCACAGGAGAGCTCGTTGGAGAGACCCACAGGTGACTGGACCAGGGGTCCTAGAACGTATACAAGCCCACCCACCCAGGAATCAGCACCAGAAAGGGCCCAATTTGATTGTGGGTAGCAGGGGAAGAGACTGAAAACTGGCAGAGAGCAGAGCAAGTGTCACTCTTGGACCCCTCCCCCACGTACAGCACAACGACACAGTGATGTGGTTGCCTCCCCCTGGTGAACACCTAAGGCTCTGCCCCTTACTAACAACAGCTGCACCGAGACAAAAAAAAAAATGGCCCAAATGAAAGAACAGATCAGAACTTCCGGCCAAGATGGAGGCGTAGGTGGACACACTGTGCCTCCTCACACAGCCAAAAGAAGGACAAAAATTTAAAAACAAAAAATAACAAAAAAAGTACCACAACCAAAGAGTAAAAGAAGAAACATTAATTCAGACCGGTAGGAGGTGCAGAGATGGGCAGCTGGGCAAAGAGGACTCGGCAAGGTGGCACCTTGCAGAGCGGGTGGTCCCACATTCGCGTGCAGATAAACTGGGAGGAACAATTGGGGAGCGAGACAGACCACGTGACCTAGGGTTCTAGCTCCAGGAAATAAAGCCTCAAACCTCTGACTGAAAATCCCTGTGAGGGTTGAGGTGCTGGGAGAAACTCCCAGCCTCTCAGGAGAGCTCATTGGAGAGACCCACAGAGTCCTAGATCATACACAAAACTCACCAACCCGGGAATCAGCACCAGTAGGGCCTAATTTGCTTGTGGGTGGCAGAGAAGTGACTGAAAGCTGGCAGAGAGCTGAGGAAGCTGCATTGTTCCCTCTCGTACCTCTCCCCTGCACGTGGGTACAGCACAACAAGCAGCCACATGGGTTGCCCCACCCTGCTGAACACCTAAGGCTCCGCTCCTTACTATGTAATAGTGCCCTGACACAAAAAAATATGGTCCAAACGAAAGAACAGATTAAAGCTCCAAAAAAAATACAACTAAGCAACAGAGACAGCCAACATATCAGATGCACAGTTCAAAACACTGGTAATCAGGATGCTCACAGAATTGGTTAGGCAGGGTTGCGAAATAGAGGAAAAAGTGAAGGCTATGAAAAGTGAAATAAAGGAAAACATACAGGGAACCAACAGTGACAGGAAGGAAACTGGGATTCAAATCAATGGTTTGGAGCAGAAGGAAGAAATAAACATCCAACCAGAAAAGAATGAAGAAACAAGAATTCAAAAAATGAGGAGAGGCTTAGGAACCTCTAGGACAACTTTAAACATTCCAACATCCAAATTATAGGGGTACTAGAAGGAGAAGAGGAAGAGCAACAAGTGGAAAAGTTATTTGAACAAATAATAAAGGAGAACTTCCCCCAATCTGGCAAAGGAAATAGACTTCCAGGAAGTCCAGGAAGCTCAGAGAGTCCCAAAGAAGTTGGACCCAAGAAGGAACACATCAAGGCATACCATAATTATATTACCCAAGATTAAAATGAAGGAGAAAACCGTAAAAGCAGCAAGAGAACCTATAAAGGAGTTCCCATCAGACTGTCATTTGATTTCTCAAAAGAGACCTAACAGGCAAGAAGGGGCTGGAAAGAAGTATTCTAAGTCATGAAAGGCAAGGACCTACATCCAAGATGACTCTATCCAGCAAAGCTTTCATTTAGAATGGAAGGACAGATAAAGTGCTTTTCAGATAAGGTCAAGTCAGTTCATCATCACCAAGCCCTTATTATATAAAATATTTACGGGACTTAGAAAAAGAAGGTGGTCAAAAATATGACCAGTAAAATGACAACAAACTCACAACTACCAACAACTGAACCTAAACAAAAATAAAAATAAAAGCAAACTAAGCAAACAATTAGAACAGGAACAGCATCACAGAAATGGAGATCACATGGAGGGTTATCAGCAGGGAGAGGTAGTGGGGAGAATGGGGGGAAAAGGTACAGGGAGTAAGAAGCATAATTGGTAGGTACAAAGTAGACAGTGGAAGGTTACAAATATTATGGGACACGGAGAAGTCAAAGAACATGTATGTATGACCCATGAACTAAGTGGGGGGGGATACAGGTGGGAGGAGAGTGTAGGGAGGAGGGGATTAAAAGGGGAAAATGGGACAATTGTTATAGCGTAACCAGTAAAATACATTAAAAAAAAAACAAAACTAAATGATACTCCATCAGACCAGGCCTATAGATTAGCTCTAGCTCTTAGGTTCAGAAGGCAATATGATCAGGTATAACAGAAATTCATACTAGGGGCAGTTTTAAGCAAAATTGTGCCTGTTAAAGTTTCTAATGCTTATTTTCTAGGACTATTTCTGAAACTATCTGTGAATGGTTAATAGGTTAACATAACTTATTGGGTTCAAAGGCTTTGCCCTTCAGTTTCTCTAAATACTATGAATGAAATACTATATTAGAAATAGTTCAATAATACAAAATTCAGTTTAAATTCACAATTGCAAATATTTTGCAGTTCCTTATGTAGATTATATTTTCAATGAGATAATGCTTTTAAATGAGTGTCACAGCCCATCATCCATTGTCATCCATTCATTCGTTCAAATAACAATACAGAGGTGGTGATGGGGAGAAATCACTGGAGTGGAAGTGGATGTTGGCGATAAGAAAAGGCAAGACTGCAGCGCTGGCAGAGAGATGGTGACAGAAAACACGTCCTGGCACAGGAAAGGAAAGCTCCCTGCAGGCCTATGAAACGGACTTGCCTGAAGGGAGGCTGAGCACCAACAGTCAAACCTATCGCAGCAATCGACGTGCACCTACCGGTAGAGGGTTATATGCTCTCCTTTGTTGTTGATGACGCAATTTATAGTCCTTTTCCAGGTACAAAGCATTCTACTAACCATTATCAAATTTAATGCTCACAGAAAGTGTGAGTTAGTAAATGTTGCCATTTTACAGATGAAAATACTGATGCCCTAGGGAGAGTGACTGGCCAATCAGTATCATGAAACCAAGTAAGAAGGCAGCAGAGGAAAGACTCAAATCTAGATCTTCCTCTAAATTGGGAGCTTTGTGCATAATCCTACTGCAGTCTATTAAGTTTCTCAAGTCAGATGTGCCGCAGAATGTCACAACTGGAAAGGGGCTTAAAGGTTAAGTCTAGTCCTTTTCCGTTACAGGTGTTGGGAGTGAGTCCCGATTAGCCCCAGCTAATCAGAACACTGGTTTCTTGGCAGGCCCCATCTTTCCACTCTACTGTCCTGCCCCAAAATTAAGAAATACAAATGTTATACATGCAAGTCAGGGCATGCCAAAAGATCACTGGAAATTCACCCAGAAAACTAGGCGGAGCAGCCCTCTCTACTCCAGAAACGTGAAGGCTTGGAGAAATGAAAGCAAGCACTGCCACAAAAACAGAATTGCTGAATCGTCCCTTTAGAATTGTCAGACAGTGTGTGCACCTTACAGGAGTAATATGTCAGACTTATTAGTAACTTTCCCTCACAGAGAAAAAGCTCTTACACACCTGTCTACTGCATTTAATCGGTAAGACATCTTACTGTGGTGCTGACACTGTTCCCACAAACCCATTAGGCAGGAAATCATGTCAAATCCGATCTGCGTGTAGTAAATAGAACCACTAGAATTCTGAAGGGTAATTTATATGCCACAGGATAGTCTGTCTTCCAGGGGAGCAGGAGAGCTGTAGGGAGGAATTCCAGGTAGATGCTTAAGAAACATTTCCTGAGTGACCCAATGAACTAAGAGAATTTTCCTGGCCCTTAGCGATAATCCTATGAGATTCCAGGAACAAAATGAGCTCACTTATCTTCAAAGAGCAATGACAAAACGATTTAATATAAACATTGTGTTTCTGAACTTTGCCTTGTCCACGCTTGGCTTTTGCCGCTTGTAGAAGGAACTCCATCAGCGGAAAGTGAGGTGGGGGTGGGGTGGGCATGAGAGGCTGTGAGGCTCCCTGTTATACAATATGCGTTAAGATTTCAAGCAAACTTTGTCAATTTAGGAATTTATGAGGGAAAACAAATCTTGTGAGTTAACTCTTAAAAAAGAAGAATTGTTGAGATTTAGAAAGAATAACTACAGGAAGTGTATGTTGGGTAAAGTTCCCCTCCTTCATCCTTGGAGGGGGGAGAATAAAACCTCAAACACTCTGAGGCTGAGGCCGGCAAAGGAGCGCCGCCCCTGGGTGCTCGGGCTTGAAGCTAGGATCACCCAGGCCATAAGCAACCTTAACTACAGAGCCAGTTCCAGAAGTGCCCTCATTGAATGCACTGGAAAAGATATGATTTTGTTCTTTAGCAGTTCTACTTACTGAACTTTGATCCCTTTCCAATAAAACCAGAGAAGATTTGTCCTTGTGTCTAAACTCAAGAATATAACTTCTGACCACATAATGCAACATACATCTCTGGCTGCAATAAAAACAAAACAAAACAAAAACAAACAAAAAATGGGTAACAAGTATTTGGAGAAATTGCATTCCCCCACAACATAACCCTTCACTCCTCTGAAGCCTGATTTCACAACACGGTCTATGGCAGGGGTGTCCAACCTGGGCCGCATGCAGCCCAGAATGGCTGTGAATGTGGCCCAACACAAAATTGCAAACTTACTTACAACACTGAGATTTTCTGGTGATTATGTGTCACAATGTATTTAATGTGTGGCCTAAGACAACTCTTCTTCCAGAGTGGCCCAGAAAGGCCAAAAGGTTGGAAACCAAGTCAGTGTTCCTCTGGTCACTTCCAACCCTGTCCCTTACTCCACCCCGCCCCTCCCTGCCTGTTTCAAGGTATCTTTTAATTTCCCCCTTGACATCATCGTTAACTCATTCACTGTTTGGTAATGCTATTTAGTTTTTGTCTTTGTGTATTTTTCAGTTTTTTCCTTGTGATTAATTTCTAGTTTCATACCATTATGATCAGAGAAGGTACTTAATATGATTTCAATCTACCTAAATATATTGAGACTTGTTTGTCCTAGCATGTGGTCTATCCTAGAAAATGTTCCGTGTGCACTTGGAAAGAATGTACATTCTGCAGCTTTGGGATGAAATGCTCTGAAGATATCAGTTAAATCCATGTGCTCTAGTGTGTTGTTTAAGGCGGCCGTCTCCTTGTTGATTTTCTGACTGGAAGATCTATCCATTGATGTAAATGGGGTGTTAAAATCCCTTACTATGACTGTATTACTGTCAGTCTCTCCCTTTATGTCCATCACGATATGCTTTACACATGCAGGTGCTCCTAGGTTGGGTGCATAATGCTTACTAGGGTTGGACTGTTCCCTTTGTCATTACGTAGTGTCCTTCCTTGTATCTTACTATAGCCTTGGTATTAAAGTCCATTTTGTCAGATGTAAGTATTGATACTTCTTTTTCCTTCCCATTTGCATTAAATATCTTTTTCCATCCCTTCACTCTTAGTCTCTGTGTATCTTTTGTTCTGAAGTAGGTCATTATAGACTCTCTTTCTCTCTCTCTCCAGAGATATATTATATATATAATCTTGATCACAGCATTTAAGCCATTTACATTTAAAGTGATTCTCTTCTCTTTATCCTTCTCCAAACAGACCCTTTAACATTTTGTAACACTGGTTTGGTGGTAACGAACTCTTTTAGCTTTTTCTTGTCTGGAAGCTCTTTATTTCACCCTCAGTTCTAAATAATAACCTTGCTGGGTATAGTCTTGGTTGTAGGTCCTTGCTTTTCATCACTTTGAGTATTTCATGCCAATCCTTTCTGGCCTGAAGTGTTTCTGTTGAGAAATCAGCTGACAGTTTTATGGGAGATCCCTTGTAGGTAACTGTCTCTCTCTTATGGCTTTCAAGTTCTTTGTCTTTAACCTTTGCCATTTTAATCATGACGTGTCCTGGTGTGGGTCTCTTTGGGTCCATCTTGTTTGGGACTCTCTGTGCTTCCTGGACTTGTGCGTCTTATTATTTCATTAGGTTAGGGAAGCTTTTGGTCATTGTTTCTTCAAATAGGTCCTCAAAACCTTGCTTTCTCTCTTCACCTTTTGGGTACCCCTATGATGATGCTGTTACTCACCTCATTTTAAAGCTCTGATAGCTTTTTGCTGCTCTGATTGCTTTTTCCTACCTTGTCTTCCAAATCACTGAGTTGATCCTCTGCTTCAACCAACCTCCTGTTTGTCCCTTCCAGAGTGTTCTTCACTTCTGACTGGTCCTTTTTCATGGTTTCTAGGTCCTTTTTCATGCTGTTGAACATTCTTATAACCATTATTTTGAACTCTATATCGGATAAATTGCTTGCCTCCATTTCATTTAGTTCTTTCTTGGAGATTTCTCCTATTCTTTCATTTAGGGTCTCTTTGTCTCCCCATTTTGGCTGCCTCTTTATGTTTCCTACTATGCCTTAGATAGGTCTGCTATGACTCCCAGTCTTTGTGGACTGGCCTTATGTTGTAGGTGTCCTCTGGGGTCCCAGTGGTGCAGTCTTCTTGATCACCTGAGCTGGGTGCTCCAGGAATGTCCCTTGTGTAGGTTATGTGGGCCCTCCTGTTGTAAACTGAGACTTTTTTTTTAAATAAATATTTTCCTGTATTAATTCTAGAAGAGGAGAAGGTAGGGAGAAAGAAAGGGAGTAGAACATCCATGTGAGAGAGAAACATTGGTCAGTCACCTCTTGCACGCATCTGGACCAGGGACCACAACCCAGGCATGTGGTCTGACCAGGAACTGAAAACCAGCAATCTTTTGGTTTGCAGGACAATGTCCAACCAACTGAGCCACAAAAGCCAAGGCACAATGGAGTCTTGATTGCTATTAGCCCATCAGTGCATGGGACTGACCCTCAGTCTGGCTGACCGTGAGGCTCAACCCCAACCACAACATGTGCGTTGCTGTGCTTGCCACAGGGAGCAGAGTTCACCTCCACAGGGTGTGGTGCCTGCCAAGATCTCCCACTGGATACGCTGCCTGTTAAGCTTATCGGATCCTGCTCTAATGTCAACTGAAGCTGGCTACCAGCTGTTTGTTTTAGACCCCTTAGAAGGGACTCTGGTGCAAGCCAATGTAATATGCTGCCTGTGACTGGCCTTTTGCAATCTGTTTGGAGCTACAAGCGATCTACAGTTTATGGCTGCCTCTGCTGGGCCTGGGTGCATGCAGGAAGGACCAGGATGTGCACCAAGGCCGGCTTTTACCAGCACCAGGGCTGGGGATAGGCCGGCAAAAGTCCCAAGGCACTGGCAGATCTGTCTCCACCTCATGGCTGCCTTTTAGGCTCAGTTGTTGGAAGAGCCTCTGGCTGTTCTCCTCAGCAGGGTGTAAGTTCCAGGGTGGGGTGAGAGGGAGTTCAAAGGGTAGGGCTATTGCTTTCCCCCCGGCCAATGTCACAGGGAGGAGAGTATTCCACCCAAGAAAGATGGCCTTTGCAGTATGGGGAATGACAGCACAGGGATCCTGGCAGCTGTCCTTTCAGCTCCCTCCTCAGAGCCACAAACCCCAGACTCTCCTCACACAATTTCAGTCGACTCTGCCATCCCTCTGCCAAGAGCCCAGGGTGAGTGGCTGCAAAGGAAATTTTATGTGTTGGCCCTTTAAGAGGGTGCCTGTTTCTCTTGCGGACTCCCACCTCTCCCCGACAGACAGAAATGCTGCAGCTTTTCACACCAGATGTTATGTGGGCACCTCTTCCTGGCTCTGGTGTTCTGGGCTGGGGAGTCCAGCTTGGGGTTTAGATCCCACACTTGGGGGGAACTCCCCCACCCCTGTAGCTGAGATATCCCTCCAGAACCTCAGCTGCCACCTGTGGAAGCGGGGCCAGCCCTTTTCGTGTCTCCGCCCTCCCTACCAGGTGGGCCCAGTGTGGATTCTTTGTAAATCCTTGGTATAAGACTTCAGCTAGTCTTTAGTTGTTTGTTCGGGATGATTGTTCTGTAATTCAGTTGTAATTACAGTTTGGTCCCAGGAGGAGGTGAGTGTAGCTTCCACCTACTCTGCCACCATCTTGGATCTCTGTCCTCACTGCCTTCAGTAAAGGGACTCCTTGCATTATTTCGTTCCCTGCTGTTCTGGCAGTTGGAGATCCCTGCCTCTGATACAACGTCTCTGTCTGACATGCACATGCACACATTTAATTTTTTAACAGAACGTGTCGTCTATGAGACCCAAACTCCTCTTTCAGTCACAAGTTCTGGACATTGAAGTTCCTCAAAAAATACTGCTCAATACCCAGGGATTTCTATATGACTTCTTTATCAAAGAAATAAACGAGTTCATACTATTTTTATCTGAAAACACTTAAATCTAATTCTGGAACTCTAATCCAATCAATACATCTGTGTATTGTATCACAGTGAATTTGTCAGTAAAAACTCCAGACATGTATTTCCTTTTATATTACATCAATATATATTTAAAATATATATTATATATATATATATATTTTATTTTTCTTCAACTTTCAAAGCTTAAAAGTCAAAGAATCTCCTCTCTCTAGATCCCTTAAATTATAACTGCTATCATTCAGGCTCAAGAGTACTTCTGTATAAAAGAATAAGCTTTTAACAATCAAGTAACTTTCCTCTAGAACACAAGGGCTCGGGGGCTCTGCTAAGTCAGGTAGGGGAAAAACAATGAATAGGGGCAGAGGGGGGTTGGCAGTAAGACTATGTGCAGCCCTTCTAACACAAAACACCTGGAAGGAGGAGGCGTGGAAGGCTGTGTCAGAGGAGCAAGAGTCTAAACAAGGTCATGGCTTATTCTCTTCCATTCTTGGGCGTCTGAAAGAAAAATGACCCAGATGACAGAAGACAGGTCCCAGCCTCCTAGGGGAGACAGCCACAGTCATGACAGAGCGGGTGTGGAGATGCATGGCAGTCTACCACTCGAAAGCTGGGCGCTACCTATGAAACTCAAGATAACAAAAAGCTCCTTTGATCTGTAAACTTGTACTCATAAATATAAACCCTCAAAATAGAATTCAGTGCATTTTTCAACAAGTCTTCTCAACACTGATACACAATAAATATTCTTCATTTTGGAATCAAAGCTATTAAATAGAAATGTGCTAAACAGCCATTTTCCAAAGCCAGATAATAGTTGAGGAAGGTACTCTGAGTGGAGCAGATGACACTGCTGCTGTAGGGAGCACACACGTTAGGAGCTAACAAGGATCTTACTGAGGATTGCTTCATAGTAGGGACTGAAGACCATCTTGTTATAGTTGACCAGGCGAACGAATTTAATAGCAACTTCCTCCAGCTCTTTTTGTACGGGACCCAATCCGCCAGGTGCCGTGGGCAGCGGCTTCTGATGACCTGAGGCAAGGCAGCTTTCTAAGAAGGCCAGGATTCGGGAATCTGCGATATAAAAGAAAGCAGTTGTTGTTTCTTGTGCAGGGTGACTTTACAAACTTCTGCTTATGCTTCAGTTTTTAACTTAAACACCACCTTTTCAGGAGAGGCTTTCCTGACTACCCCCTAGACCAGGTACCCATGGCACCTTGCACTTCCAAACAGTCACCCCATCTGTAATGTTTCCTCCCCCCCCACCCCCCGCTCTGGATGGGTGGTTTCATGAGAGGAGGAACGATGCATCGCTCATTGCGTTCATCATTCTCCCCCCAGCGTGCAGCTTGGTGCCTGGCATGAAACCTGGCCCCTGTGAAAGCTCACAACACATCTGCAAAGCAAGGACAAATGCATGAACACGAAAAGGGAGCCTACAACGTTAACGGGTTCGGCTCCCAGAGGAGCGGGACACACTGAGACCAGCATCAACCACCGTTGAAGATCATACAGAAAGTGGGGTGGAAAATAAAACAGGAACTACAGACTCAAAAGAGAAAAGGGTGAGCTAGCTGGGTGGCTCAGCTGGTTGGAGTGTCACCCCCACACACCAAAGGTTGTGGGTTCAATCCCTGGTCAGGGTGCATACGGAAAGCAACTGATCAATGTTTCTCTCTCTCCCCTCCGCCCCCTCACCGCTTCCTCTCTCTAAAATCCATAATCATATCCTAGCGTGGGGATTTAAAAAAAAGAGAAAAGAGAAGATTCCAGCACTGTTGGCCTGTCATCTGTCTCTTCCCACTGAGCCCGTATGAAAAAACCATGAACTTCCTGCTTTAATGCCTATAGTGGAAGGCCATGGAGTGGGGGCATTTGTGAAGTTGTCCTACTCTGAGGAATAATTTAGGCTGATGCTTTTTTTCGCCCATTCTACAATACTTCCGCTCTCTCCTGTGTACCCTCATCAGCCAAAAACAAACAAACTGCTAGTGTAAGCCATGCTTCTTACAGATTTTACCACAAAAGCAATAGTGACACTTATATTGAACGGGCTTTCTCCCACTACACCCCCGCCCCTGCCCTGGGAAACCTTCTTGGGTGCCAACGACTCACACCCACCAGAACACACTGGCAGAGAAACTGCTAACTAGAGGGGTCCGATCACCTCTGTTCCGAAGTGAGTTTGGTTTTCTGAGGTTCCCAGAGCTAGAAACGTCACCCAGAAGTATTGATCCTCGTTTCATTCCTATCTGAGGGCTGGTTTTTACCTCCATGCCTAGAACTGGCTGTTACTAAACAACCAGGATGGCAGGACGAGGAGCAGTCCGTTAGCCAGCGGTCTGTCTATGGGCCCTTTCCTACTCCTCCACCATGTCGATGGTATTAATCTGGATGGTCCAAGGACCTGGCAGTATCTTCAAGAGGCTGCTCCAGAGTGATGCACAAGTGAAACTGTGGCCAATGTAGGGCTGGGATAAAATAATTTTTTAAAAAACACTAATCCATGTAACTCTTTTATTTTTCCATAAAATATAAGAAAAAGTTTAAAATGTTCTTTTATTAAGAATAATTTTTTTAAAAGTCGTAGTATTAGAAGCAGGCCCACCAGTGGTCCAGCTTTCTATTCCAACCTGAAATCGGATCACACCACAAATCATTCAGCGTTCCCTGGAGCAGGCTTTTGAACCAAGGCCTGCAATTTCAAAGCTGGAGCCTTCAGAACAATGATGGCTGCTGGTCACTTGCCCGAAACTTTGTGTCCCTCTAATCACATTGTGGTTGGTGATCCCTGCTTTCTGTCTTCCCCAAACGTACCCATGATCCTGCGGATGGGGTCATCGGGACTGGCCACGGCCTGGATCTGGCCCTTGAGCACGGTCTCCTTGTCGGTGGTAAAGGGGGCGAATCCACACAGGGAAAGGCGGCTGCTCACCTCCAGGCAGACCTTCTCCCCAATGGTAGTCAGGGCATCCCTCAGATGGAAGGAGCTTGGGCAGAGAAGGAAAAGAAAAGGCCAGGGGAGAAAGAGCAGATAAACATAGTGCACATCTGCCCCTCCCTGGTAAGATCACAATAACCAATTCATGGACTGATGTGTTCAAAGGGAACATTTGTGACTCTCCACCCTGCCCCTAACCTCTCGGGCTGTGTACACTTGACTCAGGGACTACCTCTCTCCCCTATCCCCTATCCCCTCTCCCCTTTCCTCTCTCTCTCTCCCTCCCCAACCCCAGAAAGGACAGTAGGAAGGGGAGAACTCAGATTATATCAGGACCTAAAATCCAACTTCTTTCTAGAATCTGTGTGGTGAAATAAGCCTGGAACTGACTTAAGAATATCTTGAATATCTCCGTAACAATACAATTAGATACAGGATAGAAGTGGGAAACTTTTCATTCAATACCCTTTTACCCTTTTGATTTTCAAAACATGTGAATGTACTAACTACTCTAACAGAATAAACAAAATTGAAATCTAAAAGTTAAGAAAACTAGTATCTGGGGTTCCTGGGGCCTCCAGGCTACCCTCGAGAGCCCGCTGGGAGCCCTCCTGCTGCCGGGTGTCCCGTGAGAAGGCAATCGGTTGCCTTGGCTTGGCGTCTAGACTCTCGGAGCAGCAGCATTAGTGAGAGCAGATGCGCGGGCCCCAGGCTCACCGCCGGCGCCACCCGACCGCAGGGTGAGCACGGCAGTGGGGGCTGGACTCCCAAGGAAGCGCCAAACGGGGCCCCTCATCAGCAACTCTGGCAGTGTGGCTCTACTGGAGGGGGACCGAGCCGACAGCCCGGGTTACACCTGTACAAGGGCCTCAGGCTAGGCCTCGACTCAGCATACACCCTCCTGGCCTAAGTCAAGGTACTGAACCCCGAGTTACAACATGCGGGCATGCTCCCCACGCACCAAATACAAGCGTGCTTGTGCAAACTCAGCAGTAAAATCCCTCCATTTTGTAAGGATGAGAATGTCTGAGGACACTGCTCTTGAAGAATCCTTTGAATTGGACCTTGTCACACCTTGTTTACTTAGAACCATTCTAGAATATTCTATATGCTGTAAACCACACAAATCACCTAATCTGATTTCACTGCAAGAGCAATTAGAGCAGCTGCCCTCAAAAGTGTGGATTGTGCTGGCTGATAAAATAACCCATTGATACCCAGAATAAAATGTCCATGAGGGCCCTGGCTGGCGTAGCTCAGTGGATTGAGCGCGGGCTGCGAACCAGGCATCGCAGGTTCGATTCCCAGTCAGGGCACATGCCTAGGTTGCAGGCCATGTCCCCCAGCAACCGCACATTGATGTTTCTCTCTCTCTCTCTCTCTCTCTCTCTCCCCCTCTCCCTTCCCTCTCTAAAAATAAATAAATAAAATCTTTAAAAAAAAAATGTCCATGAGGAATGTGCAAAGGGCAGAAAACTTGAATCTCGTACCGTCTTTTGCTGTGTATAATGCACTCCCGTGTATAATGTGCACCCACATTTTTGTGTGCATTGTACACGGCATTATTATACCCATGGTAGGCAATCATTACACCCATGTATAATGCGCATCCTTATTTTTCCCTCAAAAATTTGGGCAAAAAGTGAGCATTATACACAGCAAAATACAATACATATAACTCTGGGGAATACAGCTTGTTTCTTATACGTGTGCTTCCCTTAGGGCTGTGTTGTCCAAACTGTTCATTGGTTGTGAAAGCTATTCAGTGGGTAGCAAACAGTATTTTTTAATGGAATAGAACAGAAATATCAGGGTGTATTAAGCACAGTTAGGGTAAGTTTCCCTTTGTGAAATTTGTATTTCAGCTATACAACAGAAAATAAATTTCTTAGTATGGGTCCTGGTCAAAAACCTTTGAGAGCCACTGTCCTAGAGCCTTGCGAACCCGAGTTGATTCTAACTTCGACCGTATGACCCTGAGTAAGCTCTGCGGGGGCAAAGAAAGCTAGAGAGCGATGTTTGCTCTCGGCCCCTAGATTCTGCTATACATTCAGACACCCCACTTCCAGTCTGCTCCCTGCCCACCCACTGCCTCCCACCCACCCATTAAAGGTCCACCCCACAGCTTTTAGCCACTTACGGCAGATGCAGATCTGCCAGCAGGATCTTCACGATCATCTTGAGTTTCTCAGCAAAGTTGGCCTGGCTGGAAATCCCTGAGGCTGCCATGCTGAACGTGACCAGCAGCACGGCCCCCAGGATGGTCACCTGCTCCAGCTGGAGCTGGAGCTCTTGGAAACGGGACTGGTCCATCAAAACTGTCTGCGGTGGAAACAGCAGAAATCACGCGTGAGCTGTAGATCCGGGCTGGCCAGCAGAGGGCAGTGGGGCCACAGCCAAAGCTTCCCTCAGATTTTCTAGGCATTTTGGAGCCCTAAAGGAATCACGTGTGGATTGTTCCTCCATCTCAGGGCCCCTTCTTCCTTAAAGAGGCGGCAGTAGAGCACACTCATGAAGGACGTGAGATGGACTGGGTGTGATCCACACTCATTTAACAGCAGCATGACCTCACACCACTTTTTTCAACTCAGCCCTATGCGGAATGGGGATCCTACTTCACAGAGCTGTTTTAAAGATGGAAAAAAAAAACAAAAACCACACACACATATGCATACGAAGTGGCTGGTAGAGCCAACACTCAATAAACAGAATTTGTATCACTATACAGGAAAGAGTAATGAGACACAGAGTGAGGATGGCCTACTCGCCCCAGTCTGTCCGGGACTAAACCAGGTTTAAAACCGAAATTCCTAAGTCCAAGAACCACCACCGCCATTGTAAGAGTGAAACGCTCCCTCTCTAACCCCACCTGGTTCGGGACCGTCACGCTCACAGCCCCTGCTTTGTCTAGCACACAGACATGCTACACATGACAGGAATTCTGCTTGTGGCTTGAGTTTACCAAATCAGCCCTCCTGTGTTCCATTTCCTTGATGTAAAAGCAGTCTGAACTCTGTACTTCCTGAGAATAGATTTGAAGAGTAGGTCTCCCATCTTCTTAGTTGGTACGTTCTGGGTCAATAAACCTTCCCTTACCACAGACTCTGACGTTTTGAGTTTTGCCCTTTGCAAGCGTCAGGCATACGGACTTTGGACGGGAACACCACCACTTCCCATAAACACACATCAGTCCTGGGCAAACCGGTCAGCTAGTCACCCTATCCCAGAAATGAGCGAAGGAGGGGAGAAAGTCCTTGAGGGCAGAGCCTACACTTACTCACCGTCAGTACCTAGCACGAAGGAGGCACTCAAGACCTCAGTAAGTGAATAAGGAAAAGAGGGAGATGAACAGTAAAAAGAAAAGGTGAGAAGGACAGATAATAGCCCAAAGCCTCCTGGAAAGCAGTCAGGGAGTGAACTTCCCTGACTGTCCTGGTGTTCAAGACACCCCTGGGTCCCACCAGGGCGAAGTCCCCTGTGTGGAGGGAAAGAGCAACAGAGAGGCAGGAGATAGGACTTGCAATCTGAGTTTTTACAGGTTAATCAAATCAACTTGTATAAGAAACTGACACCAAACCAAGTTATAACAATTTGGGGTTTTAGACCAGAATTCTTCTCAAGAAGTAAAAACCATCTTTGAAGATTGAGACTCTATTGTTAATCACAGACGCTTCAACCGGCTTCGTTTTGCTAGACAGCAGTGCCCTGGCTTTGATGCCTCCCGACACTCTGCAGCAGGTGACTTTAGGATGCAAAAGATTTCCAAGGAACAATTCTAAGAGTAGACATCTGTCCCCAGTGAAAACACCATCCTCCTCACAGCCATTTGTTTTAAGGCTGAGACCTGTCCTCCAGGAGAAAACATGCCACTATTCAGAGAGCAACTGTCCCTGTCCCCTGCCCCCAATTCAGCACCCTCTTTAGAGCCTCCTCTGGCTCAAAACACGGAACTCAGACGCAAGAGGGGAATCTTTAGACTTAACAATGAATGTCTTGAAAACAAGTAATAAGGAACTGAGAGATAAGGCTGTTCAGAGAAGTAGCAGCATCTGAGGTCAGAGATCAGAAGCCTGAGCGCCTCCAAAAAAGAGAGGGGAATCTACACACAAACCCACTGTTCGCAGCCTGAATGGGGAACTCCCGTTGCAGTCATCTCCACAAAGGGCGCTGCGACTAGAAGTGCTTACTGTGCAAAACACACGAAGATAAAACACTGCTCTGCATGGAAGGGGAAGAAGTCTCTTCAGACAAAATTGAAAGGGGACATCGCTGCTGCTATTTATAATCAAGGTGAGTAACAACAGGAGAGTCATTCAGCAGCGCATGTTGGAAGTCCCGTGCATTGCTGATGGGACTGTTAAGACAAGCAGCTACTTTGGAAAACAGCTTGGAAGTTCCTCAAAATGTTAAACTTTAAGAGTCACCACATGACCCAGCAACTAGTCCCAGGTGCATACCCAAGAGAATTGAAAACGTATGTTCCACACAGAAACTCGTGCACAGATGTTCAGAGCTGCACGATCCACAGCAGCCGAAAAGTGGACACAGTCCCAATGTCCACCCACTGATAAGCGAAGAAACAAAATGCGGTAGAGCCATACAGTCTTAAAGAGAAAAGCTGACACACACGCCACAAAGCGGATGAACCCTGACGACATTATGCTGAGTGACGTAAGCCAAACACGAAAGGACAAACACGATTTCACTCACATGGGGTAGCTAGCGCAGCCAAAATCAGAGACACCAAGCAGCATGGGGGTTGGTGGGGGAAGGGAAGTATCCCTGGGTAAAGGGCACAGAGTTTCAACCTGTGAAGATGGAAATGTTCTGAAGAGGAACAGTGGCGAGGGCTGCACAACAGTGTGGATGTGCTTGATGCCCCTGAACTGTATGCCTAAAAATGATGAATTTTCTAATGCGTATTTTACCCAATAAGGAAAATGCAACTTAAAAAAAGGAATGACGTACTGGCCGTACTGACACATGCTACAACACGGATGAACATAACTAAGGATACTTCGTGAAGAAGGCGGCACCAAGACCAGTACTGCACGGCTCCGTTTATTTAAAACGTCCAGAACAGGCACGTCCACAGGGACAGCAAGTGGATCAGTGGCTGTTGGGGGCAGGGGATGGGTAGTGACTGCTCACGGGCACAGAGTTTCTTTCTGGGGCAGTGAGAATGTTCTGAAATGAAATAGTGGTCACGGTCACATTACTCTATGAATATACCCAAAAAAACCACTGAACTGTACGATTTAAAAGGGGAACTTTTGTGGTGTAATGAATTATATCATAATAAAACTATTATTATTTTTTTAAGTTCAGCAGCTCACAAAGAAACGAGCAGTGAGGCCGCTCTGGGGCACTCACCTCAGGGAACGGTCTTCGGAGGTGGTCCCATCTCAGAAGCCTCAAGTACGCGTAATTCTGGACGGCAGTGGGACTTGGCAGGAGACCGTCCCCAGAGCCAGGGGCCCCATCCCCAGCTGGCAGGGCATTTTTATACCTCTGATTCATAAGGTCCTCTGCAGCTTCTTCCAACCACTGGGTGACGAAGTCCAGGGAATCTGTGAACAACAAGGCTGTGAACATCACTAAGACACTCGGGAGGGATGCTTCTCAGAATTACTCTAGGGGAGATAAGATCATCCTGCAGGTGTGGTACGGTGCAGAGCATGGACTTTGGAATCAAATAGAACCTGGTCCAAATCACAGTATCGCTAATTACTGGCAGAGTGATTTTAGGCAAATCACAATCTGCCTGAATACCAGATTCCTAAAACAAAGAAATGTACATCACACCAGTCTACTGTGAGGATTAAGCAAGATTGTGAAGATAAAGCACCCAGCCAGGACTTCACCTACAGATGTTCAAAAGACCTTCGCGCTCTTCCCTTCCACCCTGGCTTTTCCTTGTCCAGACCTGTCTCGTGTGGATCTGCTTTACTACCAGCCTTGCGGGAGGCGAGCTCTGTCGCCCATTTGGTGTGCACTGCACAGCATCTGGAGCACTGTCAGGGGGACTGGCTGTCTTTCACCCACCATCATGCTCTCCTTGCTTTTGTAAACTGAGTAATGCACCAGGGACCCTGAGGGAACACAAGAAGGAAATGAGGTTTCTGTCTACATTATCTGAGCAAAGAATTCCTCTGATGGGTCCTGGAATGTACTGCAGCTCCACCAGTGGGATCCACCTTGAAACCAGGGGCCGTGGCCGGAGTCCACTGCTCACTGCTGCAAGAGGACACACCTTTGCTTCTGTCAACACAGTGAGCATGCCGGGCTCTTGGTTCTGAACTTTGCTCTTCCTTTAGCCCTCTGCCAACAGCATTCTCTGTAGCCCACCAGCGCTGAGAAACTCGGTACTTATTCCACTGTGAGTAGTGAGTCCTAGACTCTGATCAGCTCGGGGACTGTTGTCACGCTTCCATTCCAGCAGTGTGTCCTTCGCTGGGCCCCGGCTGCCGGCACGGCACGTGGTTCCGCACTAAGGCTCTTCAACCTGTCAAATTTCAACCCCGAGTGTCTCCTGAGGGGCGGTACAACACTGCTTGAGGAAGTGAGCTGTGTGGTCAATCAATTCTGGTCAAAAATCTCTCAAAGTCTATGTCCGCATCTGCAAAATGAGGTTAAAAATAGGGCCTCCCTCATCGGCTCAGTATATGAGGGTTATATATGTTAATGCACATACACGCTTGGCACAAGCCTAGCATGTAATAAACATTAGTCACTCTTCCTCCAGTGCGAGACTTCTGCTCTGCTCTTTCCTTCTCTTCCTGGCTGTGCGCCGTCCCGGACTTCTCTCTCTGGGGCTGGATGAGCAACTGCTCAGGGCTGAACGAACTCTTCCGTTCAGACAACACAACCTACGCCGAGACTGTCACCTTCATCTGACGATCGCCACAGTTAGAGGTCAAATGCGACTAGTCATATAAACTGGACCTGAAGATTGCAATTTACCCGATTTACAGCTGCCAGCGCAGAGACCCAAGAAGCGCCCTAGAAATGCGACACAATTTTGGATTCCACAGTCATCTGTTTGCCTGAGGTCATCTGAGAGGTTATCAAAATAAGACTTTTTCTGGGTCTGAAAACAGATGATTTATGAATATAAAACAACAGCAAAGTGAAATTTCAAAATTGAATTCAGTGGTCACAAGAAGTTTGTCATGTTTTTAAAACCAAGGCCAAGCATACAATTTATCTCAAACTGGTGTCTTCATTAAAAACCTATTTAAGACTTCTTCATTCCTCCAAATTTCTATTCTTATATCCTACTTATATTTCTCTTGCTTGCCAATTAAACTTTCTTTTCAAGTAATAATGTCTTGTGCTCTTCTGTCTTCAAATGAGACCATTCTTATACTAAGTTTTAGTTTTGTTTTGAAAATAATATTGTAATGCAACCAACTACAGCAACTGAATGAAAAAACACAAACAAAAGAGCACCACTAAACATTAACCGTACTTGGCTGCTTCTCCAAAAGCTCTTGAAACTTCTTCCTTTCATATTCAACTGACTGCTGCATGAGATGTGGCCGAATGCTACTGACAGCAAAGTTCGCCATGTCCACTTTCATTAGGTCTAACACAGAAAAAATTGCCCTAAAGAGAAAAAAGATAAAAGGATTTAGAACTAGACACTTGTAAACATTGTTTTTACAAAAAGAGGTGAGCTGATCTGAGATAGTCTTTTCATCTCAGAAAAAGTGGCAAGAACGGCTAGAAAAATCATGAGGAAGTTGATTAAGAAAAACGAATTAAAAAAACACATAAGCTTAAATAATAGTTCGAAAAGGCTGCAAATTTTTAAGCTGCACTCTGTCCCCACCCCTCCACCCCTTGCCCCCAAGCAAACACAGTTCCCCCCCACAGCCTGTCTAGACCAGAATGCATTCCTTGGCTTTGGGTCAGCCCTCAAGGCAGCCACAGAGGAAGGAAGGAGCCCCAGACTCTGAGGTTAAGGGCAAAGAGCTCACCACCTGGTAGCTTCTTTCACATAGTTAATTCACTTTCCTAGGAAAGAAAGAAAAGTAACTTTCCTTTCTCCTCTCCTCTTACCCCAGTCTCTTTACTTGCAGGGCATGCTTTATATTCTAGTTCTGGTGGCATAACTGCTGTTTCATTCTCTGAATGTACCCAATAAGCAGACTTGACTTAGTCATCCCATTTAAGAACCTATTTTTTTTGGAAATAACCTAAAATACAGATGCAAGTTTTCTGCAGAAAGATGTTCATTGCATGGTTAAATAGTAAATAATTATACATAATCTCATTGTCCATTTTAACAAAAAAGGTTTTATGTGAAAAAAATATTTTGCAGCCACTGAGAATACATACAGGAGTTTTTTAAACAAGTTGTTTATAAAAGGGCAATGCAAGAGATCCTTGTGGCATTGAAACTCTTCAGTATCTTTTTTTTTCATTTTTCAAATCCTTACCCAAATATATATTCATTGATTTGAGAGAGAGAGAGAGAGAGAGAGAGAGAGAGAGAGAGGAAGGGAGGGAGGGAGAAACAGAGAAGCACTGATGTGAGAAAGAAACATTGTTCGGCTGCCTCTTGTACGTACTGTGACCTGGGATCAAATCCACAACCTAGGTATGTGCCTAGGGATTGAACCCACAACCTTTTGGTGTGCAGGACTATGCTCCAATCAACTGAGCCACCTGGTAAGGGCAAAACTGTTCAGTATCTTGAGTTTGACGGCAAATACACAAACTTATACAGGTTTTTATATGATAAAATCATATTAAAAAAGACCTATATATATTTTGTCTCCAAGAGACCCACCTCAGAATGAAAGATACACACAGACTAAAAGTAAAGGGATATAAAAAGATATTTCATGCAAATGGAAAGGAAAAAAGGTTGGGGAGCGCCCTGGCTGGCGTAGCTCAGTGGATTGAGCGCGGGCTGCGAACCAGGCATCGCAGGTTCGATTCCCAGTCAGGGCACATGCCTAGGTTGCAGGCTGTGGCCCCCAGCAACTGCACATTGATGTTTCTCTCTCTCTCTCCATCTCTCCCTTCCCTCTCTAAAAATAAATAAATAAAATCTTAAAAAAAAAAAAAGGTTGGGGAGCAATACTTATATCCGACAAAATAAGACTTAAAATCAAGGCTATCGTAAGAAACAAAGAAGGACAGTACATAATGATAAAAGGGAACAACCCAACAACAGGATATAACCCTTGTAAACATTTATGCACCTAAACATGTGAAGCAAGTCTTGATGGACATAAAGGGAGAGATCAATAGAAATACGGTCATACTAGGGGATTTGTAACATCCCACTGACTTCAACGGCTAGATCTTCCAGACAGAAAATCAACAAGCAGACAGTGGCTTTAAATGACACACTACAGCAAATGGATTTAATTGATATCTTCAGAGCATTTCACGCCAAAGCTGCAGAATATACATTCTTTTCAAGTGCACATGAAACATTTTCTAGGGCAGACCACATGTTAGGACACAAAACAAGTCTCGGTAAATTTAAGAAGACTGAAATCATATCAAGCATCTTCTCTGATCAGAGTGCTATGAAACTAGAAATCAGTTACAAGAAGAAAATTGAAAATACACAAAGACATAGAAGCTAGATAACATTAAACAATTAATTGTTATTAAACAATTAATGGGTTAATAAGGAGATCAAAGAAGAAATCAAAAGATACCTTGAAGGAAGTGAAATGAGAACACTACAATCCAAAATCTGTGGGACACTGGGAGAGTAATGCTAAGAGGGAAATTCATAGCATTACAGACCTATCTCAAGAAACAAGAAAAAGCTCAAACAATCAAACTACCCTTAAAGGAACTTCAAAAAGAATGACAAAATCTAAAGTGAGGAGAAGGAAGGATATAATAAAGATCAGAGCAGAAATAAATGACATAGAGTCTAAAAAAAATACCAAAGATCAAAGAATCCAAGAGCTAGTTCTTTGAAAAGATAAACAAGATTGAGAAGCCTCTAATAAGGCTCATCAAGAAAAAAAAAAGAGGACCCAAATAAATAAAATCAGAAATGAAAGAGGCAAAATAACAACTGACACCAAAGAAATATAAAGGACTTAAAACAATATTATAAACAACAATATGCCAATAAATTGGACAACCTGGACAAAATGGATATATTCCTAGAAACATAAAGTTTTCCAAAATAAATCAGGAAGAATCAGAGAATCTGAATAGACAGATCACATCTAGTGAAACTGAAGCAGTAATCAAAAAACTCCCAACAAACAAAAGCCCTGGGCCTGATAGCTTCACCAGGTTGCTACAATATTTGCAAATTAATAAATGTGATATACCACATGAACAAAATGAAGGATAAAAACCACATATCATATCAAAAGATGCAGAAAAAGCATTTAATTAAATCTAGCACACATTGATAAAAACTCTCAGCAAAATGGGAATAGAGGGAACATACCTAAACATAATAAAGACCACATATGACAAACCCACTGCCAGCATCTTACTTAACAGGCAAAAAACACAAGCATTCCCATTAAGATGTGGAACAAGACAGGGATGTCTTTCACCTTTCTTATTCAACATGGTACTGGAATTCCTAGCCACAGCAATAAGACAAGATGAAGAAATAAAATGCATCCAAATTGGAAAGGAAGAAGTAAAACTGTCATTATTTGCAGATGACATGATACTGTACAGAGAATCTGAAAGATGTCACCAAGAAACTACTAGAAACGATAAATGAATTCAGTAAAGTAGCATGATACAAGATTATTATCCAGAAATCAGATGCATTTTTATATGCCAATAATGAACTATCGGAAAAAGAAATTAAGAAAACAATTCCATTCGCAATTGCTTCAAAAAGAATAAAATACCTAGGAATAAATTTAACCAAGGAAGTAAAAGACCTATACTTGGAAAATTATAAGACACTGAAGAAAGAAATTGAAGAAGATACAAATAGGTGGGAGCACATACCATGTTCATAGATAGGATGAATTAACATCATTAAAATGTCCATACTACCCAAAGCAATCTATAGATTAAAAGCAATTATTATCAAGATACCAATGACCTATTTCACAGAACTAAAACAAATATTTAAAAAATTTATATGGAACCACAATAGGCCCCAAATAGTAACAGTAATCATGAGAACGAAGAACAACATTGGAGGAATTGTGCTAATATCAAACTGTACTGTAAGGCCATACAGCATGGTACTGGCATAAAAACACACACAGAGATCAGTGGAACAGAACAGAGAGCCCGGAAACAAACCCATGCCTTTATAGTCAATTAATATTTGACAGAGGAAGCAAGCCTATGCAATGGGCTAAAGATGGTTTATTCAATAAATGCTGTTGGGAAAACTGGATGGATATGTGCAGAAAAATGAAACTAGACCACCTTCTGATGCCACACATGAGAATACATTAAAAAATGAATCAAAGACTTAAATTTTAGACTCAAAACCATAAAAATCCTAGAAGAAAAGAGAGGCAGTAAAATCTCAACATTGCTCATAGCAATATTTTTTCAGATCTATCTACTTGGCAAGGGAAACAAAAGAAAACAAACAAATGGGACTACAATAAACTAAAGTTTTTGCACAGCAAAGCAAATCATCAACAAAAAAACAAGACAACCCACTGAATGGGAGAAATATTTGCTGATATATATGATAAGGGTTAATATCCAAAATTTATAAATTAAAAAAACACACCACCAAAAAAAAACCCCAATCTAATTATAACATAGGCAAAGGATCTAAATAGACACTTCTCCAAAGAGGACATACAGGTGGCCAATAAACACATGAAAAGATGCTCAATATCACTAATCACCAGAGAAATGCAAATTAAAACCACGTGAGCCCTGGCTGGTGTGGCTCAGTGGATTGAGCACCAGCCTGCAAACCTAAAAGGTCACTGGTTCGATTCCCAGGGGCACATGCCTTGGTTGCCAGCCAGGTCCCCAGTTGGAGGTGTGTGAGAGGCAGCCGATCACTGTATCTCTTGCACATTGCTGTTTCTCTCCCTCTCTTTTTCCCTCCTTTTCCCTCTCTCTAAAATAAATAAAATCTTTAAAAAAAATAAATGAAACCACAATGAGATACCACCTCACACCTGTTGGAAAGATATCATCAGTAAATTAACAGATAAGTGCTCGTGAAAATATGGAGAAAGTGGAATCCGTTTGCACTGTTGGTGGGAATGCAGATTGGTGCAGCCACTGTGGAAAGTAGCATGGAGTTACCTCAAAAAATTAAAAATGGAACTGCCTTATGACCCAGCGATTCCACTTCTGGGAATTTACCTGAAGAGACTGGAAACATTAATTTGTAAGAATACCAGCACCCCTAAGTTCACTGCGGTGTTATTTACAATAGCCTATATAGGGAAGCAGCCCAAGCGTCCATCATTAGATGAGTGGATAAAACAACTATGGTACGTTTACACAGTGGAATTCTACTTGGCCGTTAAAAAAAGAAGAAAATTTTACCTTTTGTGACAGCATGAATGGACCTGGAGAACATTATGCTAAGTGAAATAAACTAGTCAGAGAGAGACAAATACTCTGTGATTTCACTTATATGTGGAATCTAATGAACAAACTGAACTAACAAGCAGACTCGTAGACAGAGAGAGCAGGCTGACAGCTCTGGGGTGGGGGCTGAGGGGTGGAAGGATTGAACAAAAAAGAAAAAGGGCTCGGACAGGGACAATAGCGTAGTGATTGTGGTGGTGGGGGCAAGAGGGGTGAGTGAAGGTGGAAAAGGATATAAGGGGGATAAATTCTAATGGAAAAAATACAATACAAATGGTTTTTAAAAATTCTCAGACAGCATGTCAATTCTTTGCCCATATTAGCATAAAAGTCATATAAATTTAATCATAATTATATATATTTAAATAGAAACATGCAAAAGATCGACCAAAGTTAATATGGACAATATGTTTGTTAATAGGATTATATTAATGTTAAATTTATTGAATGTCTTGTTTGTATACTGATTATGTAGGAGAATATCTACATTTTTAGGAGATACTTGCTGAAATATTTCAGGATGAAATGTCACAACGTTTGCTGTCAACCCTCACAAGGTTCAGGGGCAAAAAACACACACACACATGCATACATACTCACATATATATAAAAAGAAAGCAAATTGACAAAATATTAAAAACTGGTAGATTTACATTAAGGATATATGAGTATTAATTATACTGTTTTGGTGACTCTTCTAGGTTTAGAATTTTTAAAAAATATATTAATGGTAAATAACTAAAAATATATATCTCAACATAATAACAATGATTATGCCTTTTGGTGGTAAAATTGTGGGTGAATTTTTTCCTTCTACCTTTTCCATATTTTATAAAGTTTGCTTTTTAATTTTTTTAAATGCATGAGTATCTATACTTAAGTCTAAGCTTGAAAATATGCTGTGTATTAGGTACACTTAATGTGATGCACACAATTCTCATACCTGAAAAGGGGCACTATTTCCTTAATGTCCTTTAGTTTCCTAACTTCCCCATCTCGAGCAGGTGCACACAGGGTCCCCATCATGCCAATAACAAATTCCGCCAGCTTGGCAATGTCTAGGGCCCCATTCTCTGCCTCCTGCTTTATCAGATCCAGATCCAAGACTTCTGTAATCTGGTTTCGCAGTCTAGTGTGACCAGGCAGCAAGAAAGATAAGAGAGTCTGCAAAAAACCACAGCCAAGTTTAATCGGTTTCTTAGTGAGACACTGATTATATATAGAGGAATTTACATCTACCCAAATGAGGACTTATAAATTATTACTATAGTGTTGCATATTTTAACCTCTATTCAACAAACATGTCTACAAATCATTTAGACTATCTAAAATTTCATTTAAGCTCTAAGCAGCAATCAACTGGATACAATGTGACTAAAAGTGAGAAAAGTAAAGCACGTGAATTAACACGAGCCTGTGCCCCACCCACAGACGCCAGTTTCCACGACACTTCTTTGATACTAACTACTGCTAACGGTACTGCAAAAACAGCCCGGTCTGCCACTTAGCACCTTCTCTGTTCCACAGGCTGAATCACTTCTGGCCACCAAACCAGGAATGTGTCCATACCTGTTAAAAATTTTATAAATCACCTGTATTTCATAAAATAAAATATTTTCTTTAAGTAATTCTGTTTTTAAGAATACTAACTTTTTCTTTGTTGACAAAGGAATGCCTCAGGTGATCATAGCTTATTTGAAATTTTAAAAAGGGCGTTAAGCCAAAAGTACTCTTAATCCACATTTTGGCAAGTAATTTAGCTGGATCCTTCGATGTCTTTAGTCTTCTGGCACAGTCACACGGAGAGGCTGAACATCCCCACCCCAGAAGAGCACCCCAGTTTGTTCTTCCCCGTACCTCTTTGATCTCTCCAACCAGTTTTATGGCATGGTCATACGTCGGGGGGTCTTCGCTGAGCTGGACACTCAAGCAATCCCAAAAAGCTTTATGTACAATCTCCTTTACTCTCTTCTCCAAACTGGAGGCAAAAAAAAAAAAAGCAAAAATAAAATATCTGAGCCTCAAATAACTTTTTTTTAAATTAAAAACAGCTTTCTTGAACTATGATTAACATACTGTAAAATTCCCCCATTTTAAGCATACTGTTCAAAGATATTTAATAAATGTATCCAGTTATGCACCCATCACCACAATCCAACTTTCAAACCCTTCCGTCACTCCAGTAAGACCCCTTGTGCCCGAACTGTGCACCAAGTTCCCCAGACGTCATTCCCTGAGTACAAGCCATTGTGCCTGGCCACCTTGCTCCCCACCTCGGCCCAGCTGAATACAGCACATTTCTGGAAACCCTGACAGTACAATCCAAGCTACTCTGGCCATAAGACTGCAGCTTAAAAGGGAGCACCTGCTTCGGTACAACAACTCCAGCCACTGAGCACCCATCAAAAATCCTGCTTTGACTCTTTGGACCTACACAAAGTCAGCAACTGCCTATTCCGATTTCAGACCCACTCCTAAAACCTCACTCTTAGGAGCTATGGTTGGAATTGGGCCTCTCTCCTTCTGGCATTATATTTTTAAAACTGACAGAGATATGGAAGAAAAACGAATCCAGGAAGAAAAATTGGACTGAACATTTAACATCTCTTATTAAGTCTGGCAATTACGACTGTATATCTTTTTTTTTTTAAAAAAAAAGACCCCTTGTGCCCAGTTGCTGCCAAGTTCTGGCCCCAATCCCAGGAAATTGTTAATCTACAGTCTGTCTCTATAGATTTCCGTTTTCTGGATGTTTCATGTAAATGGAATTGTACAGTATGTGGACTATGTGTCTGGATTCTTCTACTAGGCAAAATACTTTCAAGCATCTCACCCATGTAAATGTATCAGTGCCTTGATCCCTTTTATGACTGAATATATTCCATTGTATGGACATACCGTGTTTTATGCATCTATTTCTCATGTTGGTGGACATCTGATTATATCCACTTTTTGGCTATTATCAAATCAGTTTCAAAAACACAAATTCTATGAGTTTAGGGTGAGATATTTTCAAAATAATATGGATAAAGGAAAGATTTACCAGATATTCTTAAATAAATCACATACTTATTTTTAGTTAATGATTTATTTCAGTAAGTACCTCACTGGAAAGAATAAATCTCAAAAAAATCTGACAGATGGCATTAGTCCAATTAACAGCATCTCACAGTGCCGTATGATAAAAAGAATATTGGAAAGTTCAGAGCTGTTATTTTTTAGTTTCCTGATACCACCAAGTTTCCTAAGGTTTGTATGATTAAGTACTTTAAGATAACAATTCAGCATGTATACAGGTTGAAGGACTTTATTTTCTAAAAAAAACCCTATTCCCATGTAATATATGAGACAACTGCTTAATGATGTACCAAACTATAACACTTCATTAAAACAAGTAATTATACCATGAGAGCAAAACAAGTGATTCTTCATGATTAATGTGAAAAAGTACGATCTTTGCAACACATGAGAAATGTCTGTAAAGTCACATTCAGAAGGCTATCGCAGGAGGGCTTGCCGACTCAGCAGCCATTGCTCCTCCCTTCCTGAGAGAACACCCATGTCTTCCACGGCACTTTCACAATTACCAGGGGCAATGTCTTTTCTTTCCTGTGACAATGCACTTTATTTATTCATTTTTTTTACTTTTTTATTCTTTATTTTATTGATTATGCTATTATAGTTGGCCCATTTTCCCCCTTCCCTCCCCTCCACCCTGCCCATCCCCTCCCACCCACATTCCCCCCTTTAGTTCATGTCCATGTGTCGTAAGTTCTCTAGTGTCTACATGTCCCATACTTCTCTTACCCTCCCCCTGTCTATTTTCTACCTACGGTCTATGCTACTTATTCTCTATATCTTTTCCCCCTCCCTCCTCCTTCTACTTCCCTGTTGCTAACCATCCATTTGATGACTTTCTTTTTACTGTTCATATTTTTAATCTTCTTTTTCTTAGGTAAGTCCCTTTAACATTTCATATAATAAGGGCTTGGTGATGATGAACTCCTTAAACTTGGCCTTGTCTGAAAAGCACTTTATCTGCCCTTCCATTCTAAATGAAAGCTTTGCTGGATAGAAGAATCTCGGATGTAGGTCCTTGCCTTTCATGACTTGGAATACTTCTTGCCAGCCCCTTCTTGCCTACAAGGCCTCTTTTGAGAAATCAGCTGACAGTCTGATGGGAACTTCTTTGTAGGTTACTGTCTCCTTGTCTCTTGCTGCTTCTAGGATTCTCTCCTTCATTTTTACCTTAGCTAATGTAATTATGATGTGCCTTGGCGTGTTCCTCCTTGGGTCCAACCTCTTTGGGACTCTCTGAGCTTCCTGGATTTCCTGAAAGTCTATTTCCCTTGCCAGATTGGGGAAGTTTTCTTTTAATATCTGTTTAAATAAGTTCTCATTTTGTTGCTCTTCCTCTTCCCCTTCTGGTACCCCTATAATTCGGATGTTGGAACGTTTAAAGGTGTCCTGGAGGTCCCTAAGCCTCTCCTCAGTTTTTTTGAATTCTTGTTTCTTCATTCTTTTCTGTTTGGTTGTTTCTTTCTTCCTTCTGGTCCACTCCATTGATTTGAGTCCCAGTTTTCTTCCCCTCACTATTGGTTCCCTGTGCGTTTCCCTTCATTTCTCTTATCGTAGCCTGCATTTGTTCATCTAATTTATGTCCAAAGTCAACCAATTCTGTGAGCTTCCTGATCAACAGTGCTTTGAACTGTGCGTCTGATAGTTCGGCTATCTCTTGGTCACTAAAAAAATTGGTTCTGGGGCTTTCAAATATGTTTGAGTCATCTGTTTTATTTTCCTTTGGTTTGGATGCGGCTGTTTCGTAAGGGCGGCGGAGCCTTAGGTGTTCACGGGGCGGGGCACCCCAGTCGCTGGGTTGTGACGTTGTGTGTGGGGGCGGGGCCTGAGAGGGAACAATGGCGCCTGCTCCGCTCTCTCTAGGACTTCTGTCCCCTCCACGGCCTCCCACAAGCAAACTGGGCCCTTGCTGTACTGGCTCCCGGGCGGTGGGCCTGTGCACTTTCTTGGACTCTGTGGGCTTCCCCGAGAAGTCTCCTGTGAGGCGAAGTGAGTCTCCCGGCCTCAGTTCCCAGACGGGGCTCTTAAGCTTTGAAACCCAATGCTGCCCGTTTTCGCTTAGTTTGCGTGCGAATGTGTGGCTGCGGACAGCCAGTCGCCTCCCGCGCCCAGCGTCCGCCACTGGACCGTCTGCTGCCGTCTGCGCCCTGCGCGCCCGCGCCTGCCAGCCAGCGCCTCTTCCCGCCGGGACCCCGACCCCTCTCCGCAGGCCTCCGACTCCGCCGCTCCTTACCGGTCTGGATGTACTGGAGCCCGACCTCTGTTCAGTTAACTTCCCTCTATTTCTGTTTCTCAATTTTTGTTGTCCTTAGTTTTGGTTGCACGAGGAGGCACAATGCGACTGCCTACGCCTCCATCTTGGCCGGAACTCCGACAATGCACTTTAAAAGGCGCACCTCACAGTAAACAGAGAGTCAGACTCCATACGACATCTGCCAGGTGCTAGGGATACAGAGAGTGACGCGCAGTCCCTGTCTGTGCAGGGTTCACGCCCCGGGAAGGAACACGAGGAGACCAACAGCTGCAGCACCATGTGCTGGGTACAAGGGCCGAATGAGACAACGCAATGAAAACACACAGAGGCAGTGAAGTCCTACGGAAAAGGGAGAAGCTAACGCGAAAGACCCCCACAGATTTCCATAGTTTTTGTTTGCATTTTGAAGGACTAGGGGTCCTTCTATCCACTTTCAAACTCGAGTGATTCTTGGTATAGGAATGTTTCTTAGCAACAACATAGTAAGGAGAGTTGTATTTGAATATGGTAAGATCAAGTGAAGAAAACATTTCCAGAACTGGGAAATAACAGTATTCTACTACACAGGTATCTCAGTAACCACCTCACCTGTCCTCTGGTAATTCAACAGGTTTGATCCGGAAGTCTCCATTTACTACGATCTCATGGGCGAGAGCCATGTTAGTGACTCCTTTCGCTGTCTCGAGGAGTTCTTCCACTGTCACGAAACGAGGAGGGCTGGCTGGAACGAAAACCCAGAGTAAGAGACTTGCTTCCCTAGATTACAATTTTTACTGAAGTTAGAAGAAAGTGGTTCTGGTACCAGCTAATAGTTTTGGTTATGCCCTATTTATGAAAATATTCTAGCAATTTCAAGCAATAACCTATATTATTTTTTTCCTTTTAATCTAGAGTCCTAAAAGCAAAAATCACTCACAACACTCAAATCATGTTTTTGCCCTGATGGGTGTAGCTCAAATGGTTGGGCGTTGTCCCTCAAAGCGAAAGGTCACCAGTTCCACTCCCCACTAGGGCACATGCCTGGGTTGTGGGTCCGGTCCCAGGTCAGAGCACATGTGAGAGGCGACTGATTGATGTTTCTCTCCCTCTCCTTCTCCCTCCTTTCTCTAACAATAAATAAATAAAGTCTTATTAAAAATTTTTTTCTGCCCTGGCTGGTGTAGCTCAGTGGATTGAGCGCGGGCTGCGAACCAGGCATCGCAGGTTCGATTCCCAGTCAGGGCACATGCCTAGGTTGCAGGCCATGTCCCCCAGCAACGGCACATTGCTGTTTCTCTCTCTCTCTCTCTCTTTCTCCCTCCCTTCCCTCTCTAAAAAAAAAAATAAATAAATAAAATCTTTAAAAAAATTAGACAAAATGATAAACTATTTAAAAAAATTTTTTTTCTAAGACTGGTCAATGGAAAATTATTACAATAAACTGAGACTTAGAAAAACTTTTACAGTCTACCAATTCCCCAATAAGCTCAGGGTTTATTTTCTAATCCCTTTGCCTCCTATCCATCCTAAATGACAAAAGGGAAACACCAGATTCAAGGTTTCCTGTTTTGCTCCCATGAGCAGCTGACATTCTGCTCCACCACTAACACCGTGCTATGAATTAACCTCCCCAAGTTAAAACAGCAGTGAGTCCTCCGGGGTGCCCAGGGGTTTGTACAAAGCTAAAACTGCTACCCTGTACAGACACCAAGAAAGAATGTGAGTTCTAAAGCTGACCAATGAGGAAATCACAGGGTGTGTGCCACAAGTACTTTGAAGAATGCAGGCTCACTGTATTCAAACCTTGAGACAGCCCTGATTTCTCCCTTTCCACTGCCCTCATATCCAAGTCCTGTAGATTTCACTTCTGTATCAACTGCTGCAATAGCCTCACAATTGGTCTCCATACCTCTCTCTCCTTTGAAAAAGTTTGAGATTTATCTTCCAGAAAGAAAATTCTCATACAAATCTCCCCAGGTGATCTGAGCCAAGGAACATTGGGTAATTCCTATTTTTTAAATGTGTTTGATAAATACACGCATTTTTTTGGTGTATCAGTAAGGCTGTTATTAAAATAAAGTCCATGATAAATAAAGTTCTTTAGCCTGTAACAGAATTGGGAGCAGGGAATGCTTGTGAAAACAGATTGCTGGGCTCTCCTCTCAGCATTTCTGACTTAGCAGGTCTGGCGTGAAGCCAGAGATTCTTAATTTCTCACAGAAATGCAGAATCTGATGGTCACAGAAATCATACTTTGAAAAGCACTGGCCTAAAAGAGGACAAGTTTAAGTCATATGATAGGATCTGAGCTTAAACTGAGAAATGTCACTGGTTTGCACAGAGTTTAAGAGTCACAAAAATCTTAGGTTAGTGAAAAGTAATTTTCCTTCCTCTTTCATTTTTTTTCTTTTGCTTATCAAAAAAAAAAAGGGAACTAAACCTAAGAGCTGGTCATATCCTGTCTGGCAAAAATTTTTATTTGGTCACATAAGGGGAAGTTGAAGAAAAGTAAAATTCTAAGCATTTCCAGAAAATATTAATAAAAATAATAAATAAAAAATTCCTTCATAAATATTGGAAAAATATAATATGTATCCAAAATCAAAGCCAAGACAGAAATTTAAGAAGTCAATTTCTGCCAAAGTGATGTATTGTTAAATGCAATTCAAGTCAAAATCCCAGCAAGATTTTGTTAAAATTGCCAAACTGATTCTAAAAGTTATATAAAAATGCACTGGACCTACAAAAGCCAATATTATTTTGAGAAAAAAATAGAATTAAGTTGGAGGACTCACATTAACTGATTTCAATACCACTTAAAGACAATGTGTTCTTGGCACAAGGGTAAATACGTAGATCAACTGAAGAGAGCAAAAGATCCAGAAACAGACTGATACACACACACATACATAAGTGTACACGTGGTTAATAAGGCAAAATTAGTTTTTTTAAATCAAATGGTGCTGGGACAATTAGAAAGCAATATATAAGAGAAGACTCTCAGCCATATCTCACATGATAAATGGAAACTAATGCAAAATGGACCACAGACCTAAATATAAGAGCTAAAACTATAAAACTTCTAGGAGAAAACATAGGAAAAATTCCTTAGGTAGGACACAAAAAGCTCAAAATATAAGAGGAAAAAACTGATAAACTAAATTTTATCAAAATTGAAAACTTTTGTTCTGTTACTCTATTAAGAAAATGAAATGGCATGCCACCGATAGGAGGAAATATTTGCAAATGGTCTGCTAAAGGACTTACAGTGATAAAATAAAAAGAAGTCTTACAGCTCAATGATACGGTGAAAGACAAATGAGAAATGGTCAGAAGATCTGAACAGATACTTCTCCAGAGCAGATACACAAATGGCCAGTAGGTTCACTAAAAGATGCTCAACTGTGTGAGACAACAGAAAATATACATGTCAGTGTCTACCCCTTGGTTCCTGGCACAAATCGCTTGTAATCTGTTAAATGCTAAGAACACTAGGAGCATCTCTTGTTCCAATGAGGTGACTCTGAGTGGGCCCCCGGATAGCCCCTGGATGAGGGCTAGTCATCAGAAAGACCGAAGTCATAACTGGTAGTTTGGAATTTCAGCTCCAGCCCTCATCCTCCAGAGAGGGGAGAGGGGCTGGAAATGGAGTTAATAACTGATCATAGCCTCTGTAAAATGCCAATAATATGGGTTTCAGAGAGCTTCCAGTTTGGCCAACACAATCATATGGGGAGGGTGATACACCCCAACTCCAGGGGGACAGAAGCTCCTGAGCTTGGGATCCTGCCAGTCGTCACCCTATGCATCTATCTCTTCATCACATTGTTCATCTGTATCCTTCACCAGATCCCCGAATAAACTGGTAAACATAAGTATCTCCCTGAGTTCTGTGAGATGCTTAAATTAACTAAATCAACTGAATCCGAGGAGTGACAGCTGGAACCTCCAACCTATAGCAGGTTGGTCAGAAGCACAAGTAGTAACCTGGGCTTGCAACTGGCATCTGAAGGCAGGGGGCAGTCTTGTGGGACTGAGGCCTTAACATATGAGATCTGATGCTGTCTCCAGGTACATGGTGGCAGAATTCAATTGCACTGTAGGATACCCAGCAGTATTGGTTGATGGGGAAATAAAACCCCACACATTTAATGATCAGAAGTCAAGTGTTCCGTGTGAGTAGTAAAGGTAACACACAGAAGAAAAACACAAGAGGATGGACTGGGTTTGTATCCACACGGGTAGAAAACTGTAGAGTTTATCTTTTATAGTCAGGAAATGCAAATTAAAACCATGCTGAGATACTCCTATACACCTGCTAGAATGGCCAATACTGAAGAGACTGATCATACCAAGTATCAAACAGATACGGAACATCTGGAACTCTCGTACACAAGTAGTGGGGATGCAAATGGTACAGTCACTTTGGAAAACAGTCTCTCGGTTTTTTATAAAGGAAACCATACACTTTGCACATGACCCAGCAACACCACTCCTCGGCCTTCACCCAAGAAAACTGAAAACATATGGTCATATGAGGACTTGTACACAAATGTTAGCAGCAGCTTTATTCATAACAGTCAAAATCTAGAACTATTCAAATGTCTGTCAACTGAGGAATGGATAGACAAAATGTACCGTAACCATACAATGCATTACTCCTCAGCAATAAAAAAATAAACAAACTACTGATATGTGCAAAGACACGCTTGAATCGTAAAAGCATTATCCCAAGTGAAAGAGTCAGATACAAAAGACTACATATAGTATGATTCCATTTATATGAAATTAAAAAATGGGCAAAATTATAGTGACAGAAAGCAGATCAGTGGTTGCCAAAGGATGGTGGGAGGAGGGGAAGATTCACTGACAAGGGGCACAAGAAAATTTTGGGAGGTGATGGAAATGTTATAGCAGCACAAGATTATAATGGCAGTGAGGGACACAACTGTACATGTACTGGTCAAAACTCATCAAAATGCACGCTTAAAATTGGTAAATTTTATTATATATAGGTTATACCTCACCCTAGCCGGGCGGCTCAGTTGGTTGGAGCATCTTCCCATACACCAAAAGGTTACAGGTTCAACCCTGGTCAGGGCACATATTTAGGTCGCAGGTTTGATCAGGCTGGGGTGCGTACAGGAGGCAAGCAAGCAATGTTTCTCTCTCACATCAATTTCCCTCTCTTCCTCCCTCCCTCCCTCCCTCCCTCCCTCCCTGCCTCCCTCCCTCTCTAAAGCCAATAAACATATCCTCGGGTAAGAATTAAAAAAATTATACCTCTGATTTTTTAAGTTGATTAAAAATTAGGAGGCATTCAGTAGTGATTTACTATATATACAATAACTATTAAATTTCTTCGAGCTAGTATTTTGTTACCATTTATCAGAAAATGGAATTTCCACTGTGGCATATCAATATCAAGCATCAGGAGTTTTACTAAACTCTGAGTTCTTAATCTCTTAAAAAGAAATTCAGAGATTGTCACCAGGGCTTCCAAGTTTTGTTTTAACCTTGGTTTTGAAAAAATCTCCAAATGTCTGATCATCTCAAATTTACAAAAATAACAGAAACACACCAACTCCTCTGAGTAATAAAACCGGGATCCACTAATGCTTGCTATAATAATGCTGTAACTTTTGTCTTGGCCACTGACACACCATCCAGACTGAGAAAGACCTGGAAACTTCAGGGCCACATGAGCCACAGCCACAGCCTTACTGGCAAGCACCGGAAGCCCCTGGGAGGCTGAGATAATGCTGGTGGCACGCATCATCACAGGATCAACTTTGACAAATATCACGCAGGTTCCTTTGGGAGGCATTACCACCTAAAGAGGAACCAGAGCTTTTGCCCAACTGTCACACTTGATAAACTGTGGACCTTGGTCAGTGAGCAGACACAGGTAAGTGCTGCCAAAAACAAGACCGCAGCCGCTGCTATCATCATTGCCAGGTGATCGGGCTACTACAAAGTTCTGGGGAAGAAAAAACTCCCAAAGCAGCCCGTCGACATGAAGGCCAAATTCTTCAGCGGAAGAGATGAAGAGAAAATTAAGGGTGGCCCTGACTGTTGTGGCTCAGTTGGGTGGCTGTCCTCCTGCATATCAAAGGGTTGCTGGCTGGCTTCCTGGTCAGCGCACACACCTGGGTTGCAGGTTCAGGCCCAGGTTCTGGCACCTACGAGAGGCAGCCAATCTGTTTCTCACATCAATGTTTCTTTCCCTCTCTTTCTCCCTTCCTCCCCCTCTCTCTAAAAATAAATATATAAAATCTTTAAAGAAGAAAAAAGAAAATTAAGGGTGTTGGGGGAGTCCTGTGTCCAGGTACCTTAAAGCCAAATGAACAAAGTTCATTAAGAGCTCATACGTGTGTCTCCTGCACACCCGAAGAATACTATGCTGATTAATAAACTACCTGGGTAAGGGCTTTGGTAATTTTAAAAGAAACACACCTCAAACACAAAAATGTCTGTACTTCTTCCAAATATGAAGAATTACTGATCAGCTATACTTTAGAGAGATAATATCAGCACTGACATTCTTAGACTATGACATTTCCTCTTAAAACTTTCATTTTTTGGACTCACTTCAAAAAGCTTAAGTATTCTTAATAAAAGACATGAGTTGGGGCAACTGCTTGGAATCCATGCAGAAATTGCCACCCTTTCATCTAAGAGACATCCTCCCTGCCAGGAATCTGAAGTGACTTTACCACATATATTCAGCAATCTGAATCCCCTCAACCTGTGGGAACTCAGCCCCCAGGCAATGAACTTAGGGTGTGGTGAAGTCACTCCTATTCAAAAAACCCCCTTTTTTTAAACCTGCACAAGCACAATCCTGGCTGGAACCTGCCTCAGACTTTTCAAACACTCTTCTAATTAAAGCCACAATTGTACTCCACCCTCCTATTTCTTTTTTTTTAGTTTATTTTTTATTGTATTTTTTCCCATGACCATTTATCCCCCTTATACCCTCTCCCACCTCCATTTCTCAGAGTACTTCACAGAAACTGGAATGTTATTGAAGCTGGAGGAAGACAGGAACATTCTGGACATTATACTAAACTTTTAATTTCTCATGCAATTGAAAACCCACAAGTTGAGAAGCTGTTGCTATTCTTAAATGCTCATTATTGGCAATGAGCATTGAATCATTTTATTAGAACCTAGCTCAGGGCCACATGTTCAAGGAAGCCTAATAAAAATATCATCTGAAAATAAGATAGTATCACTCCCAATCAAAGTCAAATTTGCTTACAATGAGGTCTCTGCACTCTTTGGGTGCTAGGAGAGCCCGACTTCATTTTTTCCTGTGAAGCTTCATCAGAGCCTTCTGCAGCATCTTCAGGGCCTTGATCAGAATCATTTGATTTCGATTTTCCTGCTTCATTTATATTGGATTTGTCAAAGTTTTCAGACATTCTCAATTAAGTTTATTCACTTTCCTAAAAAAGAAAAAAAAATGAACCTAGGCAACAAAAAAATTGAACCAAAATGTTCTAGCTGTCAGTAGCTAGCAGCGTGACTCGGAGAAAATCGGTAATCTCTTCGGGTTTCAGCTTTCTCATCTGCAGAATAGAGAGGCTTGCTAAGATCTTATCCAACTATAAAATCTGCTTCAATGATTAAACAGATACCTATAAAATGACACTTGTTATTTATCGAATTTATGGACCTGTATCTCAGATAGAGAGTAGCAAGTCTGAATATTTTTGTCTCACTCCTAAGTACCATGTCACGAGAACACAGGGCTTTAAGTTGTTGGAAGGTAACACCATAAAGTGCCTGCTTGTATTTTAATTCAAAGACTGATTCAATTTTTAAATTCTTTACTTTCACTCCTGAGTGCTGGCAGGAAAACTTTGGAAAGAATGCTTTTAATCAGGCTTCCAAGTGAACACAGTGGGCTGAGGAGTTGGCTACCCGATCTCACTCTGTGAACAGGACACCTGGCGATGACAGACCGAAGGTAGAATTTTATGACACATTTAAAAAGAATGTGTGGGGCAAATAGTTTTATTAATTCCTTGCCAGTCAGCAGAAAAAGATGGTGAGTAAAGCAGGAAGTTGGAAATAACCATAATATATGTGGTTGGGTGGGGCTTTAATTTTTTCAGTTGCTCATTAGAATAGAAATAACACTCGGGTTTGGGCCAATAAATAAAGGCCTGGAATATTAATCTCTTATTTACTGTATAAGTTTTTGTCAAGTTGTTCCCACCCACGCCTAGCCCCCCCACCTCCTAGTTTTAGGGCTTTCTATGCCCAAGATGTTTCCAATTAAGGGAAAAGAAAGATGTAGTGTTCCTGCATTCACACTACTGAAAAAATTAGTGTTTGTGCTATTAGCACTTGAAGATCACAAAACATTTTAATAAACTCTAATTAGACTTTATTACACACCTGGAAGGTAATCAGGAATCCAAAACAATGTCGACTGTTTTAAGAAGGGTTGGCAGACTCTTTTCTGCACATTAGAGAATAATCACTTGATGTAATTATCTGAAATTTTAGATACCTCCATTAAATAGAATGAAGTTACTGGAATTTAAGGTCTGTATTATTAATATGAAGACTGCTTTAAAGCAGTTCCCCTGTAACTTCCAACATCTCTCTCCAGACACCCATCTCCTCTCTGTCCTAAATCCTATTTGCCTCTGGAAATGCTCCAAGATCCAAATGATAACATTACCAGCACATCCTATAAGAAAGGACGCACAAAAACACTTCTAAATTTATCCTCTTCACATGCTGGGAATGAGCTCAGAAAGGATGAAGTAATTCATTCTGTGCAGTGAAGAGGAAAGGCAGGCTTCCCAGATTCTCTAATACTCAGCTAAGTACACTAGCTCGTCCTTTTAACATCGGCTCAGGTCCAAGCTCCTCCCAGGACACTTCCCCATCCTCGGCAGTATTTGCACCTTTCTCTGAACTCCTGTAGGACTGGTTACCAGACACCTGGCATTCATCATTGCCTTAAATCCAATTCAAAATACCCTTATTAAATAGTAATAGAAAGAAGAAAGGGCATGGTCTAGAGGGAGCGACAGACATTTTTACAAGGAAACACAGGGAAACTTAAGTCTTAACAGCATTATGAAATCGCTAAGGAAATATAGCAGAGGGAGAAACTAATTCTGCCTGGAAGAGGTTGGAATAGCCTTCCCAGAAAAGGGGATATTTGAGCTGGACTTTTTGAAAAGAGTAGGATTTCATCCAATTAAAAAAAAAAATGTCTGAAAGGGAGAGGCGGTGAAAAGGGGGGCACTTCACTCAAAGAGCACAAGGCGAAGCACGAAAGTGAGCAGAACAAGTGGCAGGTGCTGCAGATGAAAAGATGGGTTGGGGCCAGATTGTAAAATGGCTAGTTTTTATTTAAAACAAAACAAAACTCTTCACCTAGATTTTTAACTTCTTAAGAGCCCAAACCAACCATATTCTCCCCACAGGCTCCATACCTATAAGAATATCCCCCAAACAGATACCCACTTAGGACGCTGACAGCTGTGTCATCTCTGTGATGTCGGTGTATTTGGGAGGGACGGGCGTTGGTCCCAGACATGCACGGGTTCCGACCCTGGCTACCAGCTGGGAACTTCAGATTCCTCATCTGTAAGACGCAGCTAACCTGCGCCTCTTCGGTAAGGCGGGGGAGGGGGGTGGAGTTTAAGTGACAGAGCGTGCATAACAACACATGGCACACATCTGGTACTTATAGTTACAGGGTTACAGGATGCATTTAATTACTTACAGCGTGCTCATTCATTCAACAATCACCAACTCCTGCTATGCCTAAAAAGGGAACCGAGGGTAGGAGGATCCTCGCACTTGCCGCGAACACGTCTATCTGAGCTTCACGCCGGGCCCAAGCGGGACACTAGAGACTCCGCAGCAGAAAGGGCTTTTCAGCAAAATAAATGGGCTCCGTCCACCGACGCCGGGATCACTTCCTCCGGCCCTCGGCGCCACTCACTCCCAGCGTCCAGATGCCGTTGTAAACAACTGTTTGGGCCGGCGAGGGAGTGGTCCCGCCGGGAGCCGGCGGCGGACGCCGGGCGCGCCCGGAGGACGGCCTCGAGGGGTGGGACCAAAGCCGCGCTAAACCCGCCCGCCCGCTGTACCTGCCTCCACCCGACATCACCAGGGCTGGACGCGACAGGGAGAGGAGGGCCAAGAACGGCCAGTGATTTCCACCTCGTGCTTCCAGCCTCCGCGCCCGCCGCCCTCACCTGCCGCGGAGTCGGTGTTCTCCCTGCTGCCGCTGGGGCGGGGAAGGAGGCGGGGCGGCGCCGCGGCGGCGGGAGCGCTGCGCGGCGGGCTGGCGGTGCGCCTTCTGCCCCGCCCGGACCGGGCTCTGGTGGGTAGCGGCCGGCGGGGTCGCTCCTCGGCGACGGGAAGGGGAGGCAGTTGTTAACTGGCAGGTGCAAGCCCCGCGTAGGGGAGGCGCCATGATTCCCTACGCAAAGACGGGAGGCGGGGCTCCGAGCTGGGAGGCGCCATGTTTCCGTACGGAAAGGCGGGCGTTTGGTGGGAAAGGATCTCGAAGTGGAGGAGGTGCGGCGTCAGGCAAATGAGGGAAAAAGACAAGTCTCTTTTCGGACACCGGTTCAAAGCCTTCCCGCCCAGGTTTTCAAATTTAAATGTTACTTCATGTGTGCAACATGTGTTATAGGTATATATTCCTCTCCCCTCATTTGGGCTGTTAATACAAGTGGTGGCCACCGCCTGGATGGCCAGGTGTCGAGGCAGGATAGTGAGAAGCTAGGAAAATTCTTTGGTGAGTGAATAGGGAAACAGCTGAAAAGCTGGCCAAGCCATTTACAGCCAGGTACAGGAGGTCGCCCCCCCTAATCCGCCCCACCCCCCTAGATAACATCGAGGCCTCCGCTGTATTTCAGCTCCAGGCCCAGAAAAGCAGCAAAACCAGGTGGGCAACACCAGGACCAGCTGCAATGACCAAGGACCCCCTGCCCTGGCACGGACCCATCAGTGGAGACCACAACCCTTAAAGAGCACATCTGGAAAACATATTTTCTGTAATCCTCCTCTCCTAAGACCCCTCCTAAGATTACCCCCTGCAAGTGAGAGAGAGGAAAAAAAAGACAAAGGACCCAGCCCGCGCCATTCTCTTCCCCTTCTTCCCACTCTTCTTCCCCGACAGGCACGTTTCTCCTAAACTTGAAGAGTCGCCACAATAGTTGCAACCAGAGAAGCAAGGGGCAGTGGGCCTTGTCCCAGGCTACTCCCCTGAACCTGTCCCCAAAGCCCCTTTTTCTCTGATTGCCCAGTGAGCTCAGGCAGCCCAGCCTAGGCTCTCCTGTTGCTTCTTCTGTGCTAAGCCCCTCCTTGTTTACCGTCCCTAGCTTTAATCAGTGTTCCCTTGTAGGCCCCTGGGGGAAATCTTTCCTGCATGAAATCAGGAACCCACACTCTACCCGCTAGCCCTAGGCAGACGCACTTAGGGCCAGGCCTTCTGTCTGGTAACAGCTTTAATGGCACAGAAGAGGTTTGTTTGGTTTGGGGGTCGACTGTTAGATGTAAGTGGCTGTTACACTTTGTGGATGGGAAGAGCCAAGATTTTAGCCCTGAAAAGACTGAAGGCCAGGGGGCAAACGATTCCACAAGGGTTCAGCTCAGCTTAGGTAGTTCATAAACACAGGGAGCCCTCGGAGCATATATTCCATCTGAATTCTAGAAAGGAAAACTATGTTAGGACAAGCTCACTTTGGAGTTTCATTCTCTTCCATCTCAGGTAGTGGGGGTTGAAATGATCATGGGGCTATTCCAAGGCAGCCACGCTCCCCCCCATCCCGCACTTCTGGCAGTAAGATAGAAAACATGAATAGTTTTTGTGCGTAGTCTTAAAAAATAAAAGGTATGTAATTCTTTACTGTTCATTTGTAAAAAATACTTTAAGGCTGAACATAAATCACATGCGCCTTAAACAAAATAAGGTAAGAATTGTCTTTCACCTGTCTATTGAATTAGAACAAAACAACATGGAGTGAAATTGGTGCTTTCAAACACTACCAAGTACATCACGTGTGGGCAGTTATTGCTGACATACTGAAGGCTAAGAATGCAATACAACACCCTCAAGCCATTGACTAAGTAGCACATTAATACACATACACGTCCTCAGATGAGTATTCACCAGGAGGAAAAAAACCCTTAAGGTAGTCAACTAACTGGAACTAAGACTCACAAAGGAAACATTGAGTTCTCAGGTCTGAGTCCAGGTTGACGCACCAGAGTCTCCAGATTAGCAGTTCTCAACCCTGACCACACCTTAGAGTCTCCTGGGGGCAGTCTAAAACTATCGTCTTAACTTGGTGTGGGAGGGTGGGTGACCACAGGCAAGAATTTTTAAGCTTCCCAAGTGATTCTAAGATATAGCCAGACTAGATTCACCTTTAGCAAGACCCACCTCCTACCTCCAGGCCCCTAGTGAGAGTGCCCTACCTTCTTTGGATTAATATAAACAATTTTGACATGTGGAAAGGACACTGTGACAATACAAAAACCACTGATTGGACTTGGAATGCCTTGTAACCTTTTGATATATTCTAAGTTGTTTCCTTTAAATATTAAAAGCATACTGACACACGTTTCAGTTGTGGCTGCAAAGAGTAGAAACTCAGATTGCCTCAAGGTAAAGGGAGCTCACCGCAAGGCTGCATAGGGCTTGGGAGGAGAAAGCTGGCAGCTGCCCTGGAGATCAGTACTACTCTGTCATCTCAAATCACACAGGATCTCTCGTCACATCGCTGCTTCTTGCTGCAGTCTGCTTCACTCCTCTTGTACACTACAGACTGGTTTCTTAGTTGTTGATCCCTCATAGTTTAGATTTTATATACAGAATTTGATTGACCAAGATAATTTTGTGCAAAATCTATCTCATTTGACAGGTAGGCTGTCTCAGCTAGGTTGGTGGTGAGTCTCAGACACCTGCAAATCAGGTGTATAAGTGGGGATGGGTCCCCAGGAGGGCATTCTGAGTGAATGAGGGCACACAGCAAATGATTGACAGTTCTGCTGATACAGGAGGGTTGCCAAGGCATTCAGGGTGCCACTGACAGTACTTGCAGTAAACATGACTGGTATTTATGAAAACTTGATCCTATTCTTACGAAGTTTGAGGTCAACTGTGGTTTACTAGACTTTCCATGAAATTATCATTAGAATGCTGTTCTTTCTAGGACCGTGAATATAATTAGGCACTTAGTTCTTCATTGCCCTGAAGGAGAGGTGTTAGTTTGGCTGCCAATAATCATGCCATTTGAATATGTGCGAAATAAAGGTTGCAAATCAGGTGGGGCACACACAGTTGCTCTGCCAACTATGGTCTCACCACTTTCAGTAGTTTGTTTCTGAAAACTTCGTCGTGTTTAAACCACGAACTATCTTCTCTTTCATTTCACTTCATCGTAAAGAGAGCTGCCTTCCCTTCTTGCGTATACAAACAAAAAGCTGACATGAAGTTACGAATTTCTCCCATGTAAAGACTATCAGTTATATCTTAAAAAATATTGACATGCTAGCATATTGGTGCATCATTTTAGTTTTCCCTACCTTTCATTAAAAGTGTAAGTTTAAAGAGATGAAATTCAGTCTCATTTTAAGTTTTTGGTTTTATTGTGAGGTCGAACAACTTCAAATTGTATTTTATTGCCTGTATATTTACTAAATATATCTTGACAGTCCTAGTTCCAAAATAATCATTAACATGGATTAAAAAGATGTTAAAGATTTCAGCCCTAATGACCAGGAAATACACGAGCAGATATGAACAAGTGATCAGGCTAAGAGGGAGGGAGGGGAAGGGAAATGTGAGAATAAGAGGAGGAGGAATAAAGCAAAGAACCTATAGATTAAGAGGGATTTAAGAAGCATATTAGCCAATTGCAAATTTTGGACCTAAGGTGGATCCCTATTTCAATAAACTGTCAAAATCACTTAAGATGAGAAAATTTGAACACTGACTGCACATTTGATGATATTAAGGAATTGTGGGTCTGTGTTTGTGTGATACTGTGGTTATATTTTCAATGTTCTTATCTTTTAGTCAAACATACTGAAATTTATAGGTGAAGCTATATCTGAAATTTGCTGGGGTGGGACGGAGGAATGGGTGGGGGTATAGATGGAACAAGACTGGCCATGAGCTGACAATTGTTGAAACTGGATAAGTGCGTGGGAGTTCAATATTCTATTCTCTCTCTCTCTCTCTATATATATATATACACACATACACACACACATATATTTGGAATTTTCCACAGTAAGTTTTAAAAGGTGGTGAAGTTTTCAAAAGCATTAGGAAAATTCAATTTCTGACTTGTCTCCAGTTTATGGTAATTAGCAAATTCATCAAATCTTGTATCATTAAGGAAACCTATTAAGATACAAACCACACTCATTGATAATTATGGAGATCATTATTGTTTAATACTTTCTTATGTAAACACTACAATATCATATCATTGAATTCCTATGATGTTCTAATAATGTATTGTGCACAATAATTATAAATCAACTCACCTAAGAGAGGTCAATACTTAACAGCAATGTACCATCTAATAACTCAGTTTCAGACACAAAAGGTTATACAAAAAAAGTTTTATTAAGTACAGTTTCATATTTAGAAGAACATTCAAAATTACAAATGTGATTGGATCTTTAGGAAATATAATGCTTAAAATTCACAAATTACATACAGACATTAGAAACTCAGTCTCCAAAATATTCAATAAAGATGTCTGGGTGACACTTATAAAATTGACCTAACAATTTTTTCTTCTCTTTGGCAGGCAATTTTGGATCCTTATCAATAGTTTTTAATAAATTCAATAGCTCATCCTTGGTTGTCTTCTGTGTATGGTCAGAATAATCACTTTGATCAATTCTCTGGCAAAAAATATACCCTTAAATATTAAAAGTAAAAAGTTCAGTTAATGAATTGATTCTTCAGATTCAAGTACAAAAAAATCAAGCAATATCTTTATATTTATGCTCCCCATTTTGTAAAAGGCACTGCAGATGCTAAGCACTGCCGACTTTCTAACCCTGGTCAAGTGATTTTTCAGCAAAAGGAGGCTCTCCGCTAAGTCTGAGGAGATTGTTTAAAGTTTAGTTGTAGTTGAAGTACAACTACTTCTAGCAAAATACTTTCAAATAAATAGTAGGAATATATCTTTGGAAGATTATGAAAATAATATTTTTCAGATTACCTGTGTCTCTGTTTGGATCTCTTCCATTCTGAATGGCCATGAGCTTAACACTGACAATTTTATGTAGAGTTCCAGGAATCTTAAGAAAAAAAAAAAAAAGAGGGAGAGAGAGAAGAAAAAGAAGGGACATCAGACATCAGTCAAATACATTTTAATCTAGTGATCTATTACATAAGCTCAAATTAACGGTCATAGTTTTACCTTAAAAACATCTTTTTGATGATCCATTAAAAAGAGTACCAGAAGGTCAGTTTTGCCTTTAGATAAATTTTTATTGTCAACAATAGCTTTTGAGAATATCCTTTTCACAACCATTCGGTTGTCACTCTATAAAAAGAAAACAAAACATGCCTAATGGTATATACTTAAAGATTCAATATAAAAGGCAATATTAAATATTAATAGCTATTATCCATTTCAGCATACATGATGCTGATGATGGAATAATCTGACACATGGGTCCTAGACGTATTAAGGATACTGAATACAATTAACATTTAGACAAAAGACTTACTTCTTTCTGTAGTTTAAATTCAGAATGATGTGCTGCAACAGCCATGAAATACAGTAGCCTTCTAAATTCTTCTCTATTTTGGGAATCCAGAAGCTTTATAAAGAGCTGAGTAGCTTCTAATGCTATTTCGGTCTTCCCATTCACTTTAGCCAAAGGAAAAAGTACTTTTAATTTTGACCAAATATGACTATATTAAAGGGAACAATATTCAAACTAAAGCTTAAGCTAAAAAGTAAACTTAAAACAACTTTCAAAAGTAAAACAAAACAAAAAGACTAGGATTTACAATAAACGACCAATACCATCAAGGAAGAGTATTTTCAAATTGGCAACAGATACCCTAAATCCTTGTAATGTAATAATTTTAGGATGTTACATCTAACTTCTGGCTTTGTACATAAATTCCCAGCCTGTTTTTCATTATTCAGTACATTCCAGGGGTACCCTATTTGTACAATACTGATATATCCAATTCTACCTGAGAAAAATAGAAAGGATCTGCAAATCCCCCAATTTGTTTTCAATAAACCGAGTAGAACAGTCTGGTTTATTGGTAGAGGGACAAAGCAGAGTGTCTGCCAATTCTGAAGAGACTGAAGGGGGAGTGGTAGTGGTACTGGTGGTATTGCTTTCGAAAGAAGAGAACTACTTTATGCTTAACAAGCTTCCAGTGAATGAGAGCAGCATTCTCCTGTGGCCACCAGAAGTTAGAGCCAACTTTATAGCTTACTGAAGTCTTTTTCCAAATGGTCCCTAAAAGTTTTGGAATAATCGTACTTTCCATGAATCAATCCAGATCCACTCCCAGCTTGAAGTTGTAACATTCTGATTAATTTTGAGGACAACTGACTTTTTCTTGTTTCACCCAAAAGACAAATTCTAGTATCTGTTCAGATCTTACTTACCTAAGAGTTCTGCAATTCCATTATGAACATCACATAAGTGATTTAACAGAGGTTCCCTATTACTGTAATATTGGCCAATGGCATTAAACAGAAGTTCTTTAACTAAGTCTGTTCTATCTGGTTGCTCAGGAAAGTTTCTGCTTATGTCCACCACCACCTGGTCTGGAAGGTACTCCAAGCAGTCAGTTGCTGCAGAGAGCCACTCATCTTCCCTGTGAGGGGGAGGAGAGGGGGAAAGAAGCATTTTAAAAAGTAAAGAGTAACATATACATAGAGTACCCAATTTACTAGCTATTTCAAGTTTGCCACCAGGATAAATTTCTATACACTTAGATGTACAGAAGTATATGTATATTTATACATATACTTAAATATATGTATAACTATTTTTAATATATAGCTAGGTCACATATCACGGATAAAAGGTGTGGCTCATTATGTATCTTCTTTTTCTTACATTAAAAAAAGTGAAAACACAGAAGCTATCCAGTACGATATAGAACAGAAAGGGACATCAAAATTCACATTCTATTCTTCCCATTTACAGTGGACACAAAGAAACTCGTAAGTTACTTGCTCTGAGGGTCTCAAGCAAGACTATAGCCCAGATCTGACTTCTAGACCACTGTTTTTCTAATATGATGTTTTTCGCTACAGAGCTTTGTGTATGACCTATCATCTCCCACTTTGGCTAGGACAGAACAGAGAAAGATAAGGTACGGTTTCAGAATAATTAAATATTAATGACCATTTCTAACAAAATACCAGCTGGATAACTTCAGAAAAATGCTATATTTCAAGACATAAAATACCTTCTAATATTCAATGTGTTACAATGTGTAGTCTAAGAAAAGATTCATACACTGTACTCTCAGGACAACTCAGGTACCACCCGGGGCATCATTGCGGGCATCACCTCTCTGGACACTAGTTTCATCAAGATTATAGTAAGACGCAGCTAGACCATCTTTAACGTTACTTCTGGCACAATTTCTGATTCTGTATTTAAAATTTAAAGTAATACTGTTTCCACATTACTTTAGATTGAAGAAATGTAATTTAAATTCTTATAGAATAATAGGCTTCCTATTACACATGCATAGTTAAATAACTAGTATGTTGGGATTAACTTTTTCACATAAGGTTTTTAAGCTAGCTTTTGACATTCGGCTGCTTAATAGTTCATTGAAATGTAGAGCTGGTGAAGGACTGAAAATGTGAGTTGTACTCCTGTCTAACATTTCCGTCTTCCTAACTGCTGGGGCACCATCTGAGCAAAATATGAAAGACCAAATAAGCTTAAAATATAAGATTTTAACCTTTAGTAATTTTATTTAGGAAAGGAGCTTCAAAGTTATAAGGAATATAGCATTCTTCCTTAAGGAAATAAAAAGCATAATTCACTTGTCACCTGAAGTTAATATAAGCCTTTAAACCTTAAGATTTATATTCAGGAGAATAGTAGACAGAGGTGAGAACAAAAGTCACTTTCATTGTATTTCTTTAATAAAACTAGTTAATTTAAGAATACACATTTAACACGTGTTCCAGAGGCATATAAAAGCATATGTGGTCAAAGGAGTCAAAGGATTCTAAGAATTTGCCAAATCTGTTCATTGTTTCCAGGTTTCTTTGAAGACCAGACATCTCTAAGAGACCAGACAGGCCTACATTTTAACAAAGACAAGAAGATGGACAATAATCATCATCTTCACTTGATGTGCAAGTAAGTTATATGTGAAACAAAAATGAATATGAAAAATAATGAAATATAAATCACCTTTTCTAATTTTACCAAGGTGATTTTGTTCTTCACTTTCCAAATACTGATAATATCAACTGACAATGCATATCTGATTGTATGGAGAGAAGAATCCAAAAGATTATGTTAAACCGTTAGCCATGATCATTTTAAAGCACACTTGAATTATTATATGTATTTCCACATACTGAGAGTCACCATAAGCCTTGAGGATCCCTCGATCCAGATAGTTGCTGTTGTTGACCAAGTCAGGCTGCCTCTTAGGTAGAGGAACTTTAGGTACAACCTCTTGCTGTTTGAGTAAGGAGTCAAGCAGTGGAAGGTCTACAAGTTGTAGTAAACGCCCAATGGTTTCCTCTTGCCATACTTCATTAACAACTGCACAGGAAAAATGAGAGGGTGAAAAATAACAATAGCTACTAAATGTTCACCACAAATTTCTGTAGGCAGGTCTAAGGTAATAAATTTGTGGCAAATAGAAAAAAAAAGAGAGAGAGACAAAGAGTCAACCTTATGAAGTGGTTTCTTAAAACAATTTAAGATTTGTTTAAAGTGTAGGAGAACAGACTTTGAACAACAGGAATTCTTTTCATTTTTGTACTATAAAAAGCAATACGGCAGAGATAAGCCATCAAGTCATATAACATGTTAATAAGGACTTTGGAAGAAAGAATGATTCATTCAATCTGAAAACTGGTTTGAAACTCTTGGCTGCAAATTATTCCACTCAGGGTTTCCACAACTTTAGGATGGGGGAGGGAAGGTGGAAATCAGTCATTAAACTATATTCCATTCCTACAGACAAAGAAGAACATAAGATTTGTTACTATTTTAATGTAACTTCCAATTTTTTATTTAACCTAATTAAATCTCAGGGAAAGAAATATCTGAGGACATAATTCAAATAAAAATCTGCATGCAAAACAGTTCAGATTTGAACCTCAGCCAGCTGATAGGACAAAAGCCAGTGTTCCAGGATTGCAACACTGATCTATTTGTTAAAGATAATAGACTTCTGTTAAAACTTAATATAAACGGCTTTAATACACAGTGTACTCTTTCTTTGTGCTCTGCATATTTAAATTCTAGAAAGGTTAAGACTGAAGCATTTTAAATAACTTCATTTGAAGTTAGTCTTCTATTTCCTCCTTGTACCATCTTTACCTTACCTTGCGGAGACAGAGTTGCGGAGAGATTTACATGAGGGGAGTTAGCAGGCTTTAAACTCAGATTTTCCCAGAGATCCTCTAAACTTGCCGATTTTATGCCAGATGATTTGAATAATGTATCTGTAAACCTAAAATGCATTATTTCATAAGTGGATGTTTATTAGTAAGCCTACAGAAATATTTCAGTATGCTTCAGTATGCAAGAGCCAAGAGTTTCTGGAAAGTTTATGTGTTTCAGAGCAAAAACACACCAAAGCAAATCCTAAAAACAGAATAAAATACAAAACATCCCACCTTTTTCTAAATCAAGTCTAAATATACATGCACTAAATTCTCCTTTAAAATTTAGACTCCAGTAATTCAATGAATAAAGTTTAGTCAGAAATAGACATACCTGATAAAAACAGTAAGCATACTAAAAATTTAAAAAGCTTTACTAGGCTGTGTTTATCAGGTATGTCTATTTCTGGGACATTCTTTGGTAGACAGTGCTAATCTTTTTCCAAATAATTTCCAAAGATCTACATCCTTTAGCCCCAATTCTGAAACCTTAGAAAAATCTTTAGTATATTCAGAACTCATTTGATGACAAAATCTGTCCTGAGACTACCAAAGCTTTTATTTATACCAGTTAGTATGAATATTTTGTTTACTGAAAAATATTAACAAGTTGATTACCAGATGCTACCCTAGATCAGTCTAGGGGTGTTATCTATTATATATGTACAAAATACCTTTCTAAAATCTCCAAAGTTCCAAATTCCTAAATGCATGAGTCAGGTAACAAGGTTTTCACATGAAGCATGTGGAATTGCATCTGGAAAGTGTTGACTATGCCCTACCTTATCCTCATATTTCCTTCCTACATATAGTGGCAAATTTTATCATGTTTTAAGTATAGAGTTTTAGCCCTGGCCAAGTATGTCAGTTGGTTAGAGCATTGTCCTGATACACTAAGGTTGTGGGTTCAATCCCTGGTCAGGGCACATATAAGAAGCAACCAATGAATGCATAAGTAAGTGGAACAGCAAATCGATGTTTCTCTCCCTCTTTCTCTCTTCTATCTCTTCCTCTAAAATCAATCAACAAAAGAAATTAAATTAAATAAATATAGAGTTTTAAAATATTTGAGAGTCAATACACCAAAACTCTGACTTTGGGTCAGCTCTGGATTATAAAAGCTTCAATTACCTCTACATAGTTTAGCTGAGGAGAATACAAGAAAAGTTTTGTTTATAATGAATAACTCTGTTCATTCTGTAGTCATCACCTACATGCATTCCAATCACTGGGTTTTACAATTCTGTGCTGCAGTCTACCTTTAAATGATGCCCCCATCTCCACTACTTTTGCTTCCTCACCCTCATCAGCAGACTGCAATGTTGCCACAGATTCTGAACTAGCTGTCCCCCTTAAGTTGACCATATAGCTGCCAGGATGACCTTTCTAAAATGTAATCTCATCGTGCTTAAAATCTTTCTGTGGTCTCTCAAAACGGTATGATGGAGCACAAACTCTTTAATATGTCACATGAAACCTATGCATTCTGGCTCCCACATGCCTTTTATACTTCACATCTGCCACTCTGTGGAGTCTAGTGATACCCGACCTGCCTGCCTTCACCTTCTGTGTTCTCACACCACTTTGTGCATAAACTCTCTACCATTTTTTTACATGATAATTGTAACCTGAAGCAGGAAAATTTTGATTGTTCATATTTTATATTTAGCAGAAATAATAAAAGTCCACTCTATCAAATATAGCCACAGATCCAGATTTTTGCCTAATTTACTAATTCAAAAGGAACATAAAGCCAGTCAGCATCTCATTAAAAAGTAGATAAAATCCTGCCAATATCCCCATGACACTTTTATGTTACACACTAACCTGGAAGGTGGATGTAGTTCATTCTCTTTGCCAAACTGACTGTCTTGGTTAGGTGTTGCTGTGAATCGATAAAGGCTGCAGCTACTATCTTCAAACGTAGGTTTTTTGTCTTTTTTAAAGACTTTGGTTGGAACTGCTTCAAAAACTTTGTAGTCCATAAGTGCTTGACATACTCTTACCACTTTGGCCCGAGGAATGTCTACATCACCAAAAAATTTATTCTGAATTAGGTGAGAAAAGATAACGTCTACAGCTTCCGAACCAACAAAGCAGTCATTGTGTCTTTTTAAATGGTGCCTCCGTTTTTTCACCTCCACTTGTGCCCGGAGAGTGCTTATAATGCTGCTCCACACATACGTGGCTCCAAAGGGTTTCTGGGCCACACTGAAACCTGGAGTGGAAAAACATCACAGAGTAACCTCATTCATTTGTGACAAGGTCCAAGCAATCCTGAAGCAAAAAGTGACAATTTCCAAAGTTACTAGTCAGAAGCAATTATGATGTCAGCTTATTGTTAAAATATTGAATTAGTAACAATTCACTTAAAAATTTAGTTTCTACCATATGCTAAACACTGACCTATGTGCTTGGATATAGCAGTGAGAAAAAAAAAACAACCCCAAAAAACAGTCCCTGTGACAGATTTACGGTGAGATACAGACAATACACATGTGTTACATCAATGCTAAGAAGAAAAATAAAGCCAGTTAAGGAAGAGAATGCTATTTTAGGTGGGATGTCAGGAGACACCTCTCTGATAATGTGATGAGTTTCTGGGCACCATTTTAAAATGAAGGAAGCAAGCTGTGCAGATACCCGGGGAAAGAGCAGAGAGAACAGAAAGAGCAAAGGTCTCGAGAAGAGGAAGGAGACCGGCCAGCATGACCTGAGTGGGAGACCAAGGGAGAGAACAGTAGGAAGTGAGATCAGACAGAAGAGGGGATGGGTTTTGGGGACGGGAGGGTACAGATCAAGTAGGATCTCATGGCAGTTACCAATGATGTGAAAGGAACTCTACTTAGTGCCTTGCAGAAAATGATCTAATCTTCATAGCAACTCTACGAGGCTTCTATCTGTCTGAAAGATAGAAAACAGATTCACAGAGGGTGAGTGTAATTCCAGACACTGTAAGAGGTAATACTAAGATTTGGCTCATATTCTATATAATTGTATTTATTTTTTCTCTGCATTCCTACCCCATGTTCTATATTAATTTTAAAGCATTTATCAATCAGATAGATAGAACAGATAGAGGTACAGTTATAGATTCACACGCACACAGTTGTTGGAATAAACTACCTTTAAAGCTTCCTACTATGCAGGTTATGAGTTAAGTACATTGTAAGTAGGGAAAAACTAACAGGTTGGTTTCTGCCCAGTAGGAGCCTATTGCAGCCTATTGCAAAGATAAGAAAAGCACAGAAATAAAGCAATGTTTTAGCTTAACAAAAAAGAAAGAAAACTTGCTTTCAAAGATTTCTTCTATTTTCCTTCCTTGTAGTAAACTGATATTTGGCAAAACTACAAAGAAAAGGAGAGACCACTGAAAGAAAAGGAAATGGACCTTAGGTTTAGTAAGCTGATGGAACTGTCTAGCTAATCATCCTTGGTGGCTGGCTGGCCTGCTCTTTGCTTTCTCTCTCTTTTTACATAAACACAGACTATGCCTTTTTATGTGCTATACTTTTCAGTGATCCTCTGAATATTCAGTGGTTCTAATTTTTTTAAGTCCATTTTTGTTAAGTGTATTACTTCCTTTATTTTTAGGATATTTTGACAGAGAAGTTGAAAACTTATTACTTCCCTTAAGGGAATCTAAGATGGAAAACAATATGCATCACTACAACAGTAAGGAATAAAGGGAATTATAATTAAAGAAACCGCTACTGGAAATTACCTTTCTGCCTTCTTAGATAAAACAGAATATGTAAGGTGAAAGCAAAGGTAAGTTCCTGAGGGACATTAAAACTCCACTTAATGCACTGGAGTCATAAATTTTAAGTGGGTCAGTTGGAATTCACCTTTTGTGTTGCAAGTAATATAATGAGCATATTGAACCATCACACTTAATTTTATAGCTACTAGAAATTTTAATATCTGTACCATTAGAATTACTAACATACAAACACACACACATAAAGCCCTGTACTGGGCTTTACCAAAAGCTGATGGGTAATTTACTATCTACCCATTATTATATTATTTTAAAGTAACCATTGATTGTTCTTAATTATAAAAATTCCATTTTAAAATTCAAGGTACATAATTCAGTAATAAATGGAGATGGAAGAAACTGATGCCAGCTTTCCAAATACCATGTGAACAGTTTTAAAAATGAAATTACAGATAATCAACTGGATAAATCAAGGTGGAACTAGATTGACTACTGGTACAGCATTTAGTCTCTACTGAATCAAGCCAGAATCAGGCATTTGATGGAATCTCAAAACATGTCCAGGTCATTCACGGTGTTGAGAACCCCGGAGCAGCTGTACTGTTTCCCACCACAGTGACTAAACAGAAGGAGTGTTAGCCGTTACTGTGCTTAACTTCCTAAACTACCAGACTTTATAGTGAAGACGCAAATGAACTTAAATCGTTCTTCACTCTTTTTCATATCTTCATCATACTGTTAATAGCTAACATTTAGTACTTAAGCTCTAAATGACAAGCTCTGCTTTCTCTCATTTAATCCTGAAAGGCTTCTCTGAAATAGTTATTAATAATCCTATTTTTAAAAAATAAATAAATAAAAATAAAAAAATAATCCTATTTTGAGGTAATTAAGGCTTAGTGAATTAAACTTTCCTCCGGTTTCACAGGTAGCAAATATATACAAACTAGCTTTCCCTTTTAGGTATATATATATATAAAACATATATGATATATATGGCCACCAACCAATGTTACCCCAATAAATTGAATTTATAAAAAAGCAAGCCACCAGATAGTTTTAGCATTAACTTTCACTGAAGAATTGGATTAAGTGAAAGAGTTTTAAGTGAGCCAATGAGATCAGAAGAAACAAAATACACAACTTTAAGATTTATGAACCTTTAACCAAGCTGTTTAAATACACTTGGTAGTTAATACTCCTAAAATAAGGCAGTATATCATAAATTCTATGCTATATATTGTCCACAGTACACAGCGTAAAACAGGAAAGGAAAATAAGCCAGATTCAAACTTGTAGCAATCAGACTGCCCTTTAAGTACCAATGAAATAGACTTCTGGGCTAGTGATAATGTTAATGATGAAACAAATAAGTCAGCTGAGCTACAAGTAGGTTAGCATACAAACTCTAAAAGATAAGGCTGAGTCACTTATTAATTTGAGATCAATAAGAAAACTGAAGTGGGTAAGAAGGAAAGGATACGCAGCCTCAATGACGTGGAAAAGGCTTATCTGCCCCTGGGAATTAAGAAGTAAAGAATAAATTTCCCCGTATTAACTTGCTGCTTAAATATGGGAAATCAGGAAGTTCTGAAGGTTGGATAACACAGTATAAAAGATTAAAGAACAGGTTAGAGCAGGACAGTAGGCACCTGTGAGCCATGCAATGTTTCCACAGTCCTCCAGGCATGATACAATTCAGCCCTTTCAGGTCCCTTCTGTTCTCACTGACCATTAATGCCCCACCGGTGCATCCTGGGATACTTCCCCTCAAGCATCGCCACCCACAGACCCAAACTAGCTCATGTTCATACAGATACTTTAATACATAATATACCCTGGACCTGACAAGTAAATGTGCCAAAACCCACACCAGGATAACCTGTTTTTTAAATGCTGACTTCACCAGTTGAACACAGATCCCCCACATGCTGGTTTGAAACTTCTTATTTATCACCATCTACTAGCTGAAATGAATATTGGTGCAGCAGACCATGTTCAGTAAGATGAATTACCGTGATTTCTAAACGGGGCTGAAGAGATCGGAAGTATACAATGAATGCTTTGTAAGCCCAGCAACTAGAATCGAAGCTTCAGCTTGTCCTCAAACCTCACTTGCATGAGCTTAAAATTCTTTAAAATTTATCACTCTCTACATCTTGATGCTTCCTTATTTATATTTGGTCAAGTGTGTTTGAAAATAATCATGACCAAAGGATCAAAGAGTCTGCAGACCAGCTGCAATCACCCTGATAAGAGATTTAACCTCTATAGGTTGGTTTCTTCATTTACTGCTACAAGAGTTGATGCTGTAGTTAAGGCTGGTTTCAGGTCTAAACTGACTGTAGGATTTTAGAAGCTGAAATTACACCTTTCCATTTAGATATGGATATTGAACACCAAATACAATATAGTAAGAAAAGAAGCATACAAAAAATTTGACAATCCCAAATAAGAAGCTTTTTGGAAGGTGACCTAACAAGAAACTCAGAAATTGTTTTAAACTAGATCTATAACATACTATGCATGCTTTCAAGCACTATATAAATCTGAGCCAGTTAACATTCATTTTTCAAACAGCCTCATCTTTATTTGCTTGAAAACAGTATCTTTTTAAAAAGCAAAGACCTGCCCTTTTATGTATTTGAAGTCTACCGAAGAGTTACCAATAATGAAAAAGTTAAACTTCTAACATTGAACTCTGATGTATATTTGTAATGCAACAAATAACCATTTATACTTCTAAAAATGCACACTAAATAATCAAGCTATTACTGAAGTAATTTCCTAAATATCAAGTCCTAAGACAGGCGTGTCAGGAAATTACACTCACTCAAGAGTTACAAGGGGTGATCAGCCTCGACCGTGGTCTGTGCAGTCCGCACCGACTCCGGTCCTGCTGCGGAAGCCTCTCCCAGGGCTCAAACACTTACAGAACCATTTTGAATTGAGAGATTATGTTAATTCCTTAGAAGATCAGTGTACATGTTATAAAATTGGATCCCAGTAATAATATATCCACAGAATTACTAAAACATGTTAAAAGCAAACATGCAAGAGTTTTATTTTCATTTTCAGTTACTAAGCTGTCCCCCCTCCAAAAAAGAAAAAAATTCAAATAGATCATTGTTGGCAGTTACCACAATAATTGAAGAACAGTGAGCTATTGCCTTATTTCTTTCAAATTTCCTTATAGCTTGCAGAAATTCAGATTACTTAACTGCCTTATAAATTGCTTCACATAATATAGTTGGTTATTCAGTACTTGGTAGTTGTAGATTACTGCCAACTACCAAAACATTTTAAAGAAGGGTCAACACAGTGGTTCACAGTGGGTGGTTTTGCTCCTCACTAGACATTTGACAATGCCTAGAGACATTTAGGTGTCACAAGCTGAGCAAGGGGGAGTGCTTCTGGCATCTAGTGGGTTGAGGGTACAGGGATATTGCTAAATACCCAATAATGCATAGGGCCAGCCCCCACACAAAGCAAATGTCAATAGTGGCAAAGGTCAGAAACTTTTGGTTGATCAAATACTGTTTACACATGGAAACTTGTGTTAATGCAGCAGACACAGTGCTAGGTTCTGTGAATACAAAGCATAAAATAAGACCATGGGTTTTGGAGTCCCAGAAACCTGGGTTCCATTCTTGCCTCCATCATTTACTAGTAATGCAATCTTGGGCACACTGCCTAACTTTGTTTCAGAACAGAGTTAATTCCACTTCTCTCAGTTACTGGAAGGATCATATGAGACAATATAGGTAAAGAAGCTAGCACAGTACCCAGCAATTAACAGATGTATAACTACAAACAAAGGGGGAAACTCACAATCTAGGAAAACGTAACGACATGTAGACTCAATGTAATGTAATATCCTAGATGGAATTCTGGAATTGAAAAAGGACAACAGGCAAAAACCAAGACTATCTGAGTAAAGTATGGTCTTAGTGAATAAAAATGTATCAATATTGGTTCATTAACTGTGACAAATGTACTATACTAATCTCAAATGTTAATAAAGGAAACTGAGTGAAGGGCATATGGGAACTTGATGTGCTAGCTTCATGACTGTTTTATAAATCTAAATCTATTCTAAAATTTTAAAGGTTTATTTTAAAAATAGATATCTAAGAATCCTCTAAAACATTTCCATACACATACAATAAATAAATACAAAGAAAAGGGAGGGTATCTTTCTTCCCCTCTCTCTAAACTAAGAGGACAGTCTCTGCCCTCAAAGAGCTTACCATTCACCTATTCATACCACCTGGATGTTGATGTCAAGCTTCGAACAGTATTCAATTAAATAAAGACTACTAGCAGAGGTGAAGACAAGATGTGACATATGCCAGAAGATTTAACTCTTCATCAGAAAATAACAAATATAAAAATTCTAAATCATTTAAGATACAAGAGAATTTTATTTAAGGGTTATTTTTTACAAAAGAGGCTTTCAAACATTACTTAGAGAATTGTCAAACATTACTTAGAGAAAGGAAAAGAACCACATTTATTGGGCACTAACCCAAACCTGACAATCGATAAAGGTGGAGAACTGTGTTTTGGGTGTTAAAACTAGGCAGCTGTGACTAAGTAGATAAAAATTCCTGCACACTGATACCAATATTGCAACACTTTTTACTGCATATTGGCTTGGAAGTCCAAAGTTTGTTTTCCTCTTATATGGTATTAGAGTTGTCATGCTGAATGAAGACTGAGATTGCGTCTGAAAAGAAGGCTGCAGAACTGTAAAAGCATGTAAATTAAATCTGTACTAATAAGAACAATGTAAAAATATGGTAAGAGACCTATCATCCAAAGTAGACATTGGCCGCTGCTTTAATTCATACAGATTAATGAGATAGCATATGGGAAGTACTTTGAGCTCCCTGGAAAAGTGATACCAGGTGAATTCAAAGAATTAAGTTACAGTATTGAGGGTTAACAGTATAACATACCACTTTCTTATTTGTTTATATTAAAAGACAGATATCTTCGAGGTACTTGCTGAAAGTTAACATAGAGACTTCATTTCTACATAAATCAGGTCCCTGGTCATTACAGCCCCTTTACGGTTTGGATGAGTTACTAACTGGTAGAGAAACAGAAGTACAAAGCTGCTTGCCAGAGCACATAGAAAGGGAATGGCAAGGAACCAAGAACAGAGGCTCCTATTACTGTGCTCACTGGGACTGTGGCAAGGCAACTAAAGTGTGGAAGAGGGATTAACAAATGCTAACAGGTAGGGTTCCAGCTGTAGCAAGCAAAATAAATGAGAAAAGGCTACTGCCTTTTTATTGCACCTGGTGTGCAGAGAACCAGTGGTCTTTTCCTTGGGTTCAAATCGGCTAAACAGCACGTCAACTCTTCTGGCGTCATCTACTTAATTTTGAGTAGATGATTCTCTCTTACACCATCTAAGAACCTGTTCACAAATGCCCAAAGCTCAGAATTGTTATTTCATCTGTTGGGGAAAACAGGATGCCATATTTTTAATCATGGAAAACTTGGGAATTTCTTTCACTCAGAAAGTGAGCCTAAAGATTTCTCATGACTGTTTCCAAAATTGTTTGATTTTAAATTTTCAAATAGAAATATTTCCCTTCATTTCACAATGTAAAAAAAAAGAGAAATTCTGAATGTAGTTATCATGGGCTTCTCCGAATCCTTTAACTTGGTTCAAAATAAGGTCAGTGTTATGATCGTTCTTAGAAAAGTATAGATGAAAAGTAGTTCTATCACAATTTATCACTGGCATTTGAGGATGAAAAGGAGCATTACTAATTGGAAATCAAACACAAGCCAGGCCTGCCCCCAACTGACCTAAGTCAATTCACTGATCACTGTCACCTGGCAGCATTTTACAAATGAAAGGCTTGTTGTCAGATAAGGAACCAATTCCTATAACATGCCACACTGCAGCAACAGAAAGCGGAAAAAGTTGTAACTCGTCTAAAGGGGGAAAAAAGCCAAGTGTTAATCTGGATATCTTAACTATATTTACTGAGTTATAGATATACTAGAATTGGAATTTTAAAACTGATTATCCGATTCCTTTCATTTGGGCATTTAAAGAAACCAAGATGCTAAGCAAACTGCCCCCAAAGATATGATTAAAGCTGGTGGCAAAATTCACCGTCTTTCCTAATGTCATGTAATTATTTTTTTTTAAAGTTCGAAACTTTTATCTACTGAAATACTGCTTATCCAGAAAGTGTCCCCCATGCGAGAACCGTAGCCCCTGCCTGCCAGCCTACCTGGTGACCCCACCCTCCCCAGACAGGGTCTTCAGAACTTACCAGGAGGCCTCTGCGCCAGGCTGTGGAGAGCTGGGAGGTTCAGTCCCGCTGCCTTCTCCCGCACGGTGGCCATGGCCCCAGCCGCCAGGACACCACCTCCTCCGACTGCAGCTCTGTGAAGTCGGAGCAAGCGGCCGCTGGTTAACCGGCCCGAGACGGGGCGGGGCTCCCGCCAGCCACGCCCGGGACCAGAGCACGGCCCAGCAGCCCTGGCTGCCCGGCGCAGCACAGCCTCGGTCACGTGCCTGTCGGGGCAGCGAGTAACTCGCAGCCCTGCGGGAGGAAAAGGTGCAGACCACGCCCTCAAGGACAACGCTGGCCACTCTATACGCGATGTCCAGGTAGAAAGTCTTTCGGTGTGTCCAGCCCTGCGAGTTTATGCTGGTTCCCACGCGGCCCGCATCCCACCGCCGCTCAGCACCTCCCCAGCGCAGGCAAGGGAAAGTGCCCGGCAGGCTTGGACTAGCTGAGTGCAAACCACATTGCATCGGAGATTAGCTCTGGCGCTCGGCAAGTCGTTTAACTGCTCTGCGTCTCAGGGTCCTCACCTGTGACGTGGGGGTAGTATTAGAACCCGCTTCACGTTGTTTTTTTAAATGAAGATTACATGAACTATTTATGTTCAGCGTTTTAGTAGTTGGGTCTGGAACATAGGCGCTTAAAATAATCTAAAGGTAATAAATGCATCTAGCTTTTCACACATCCTTCCCTGTAAAGAACAAACAATTCTTTATCTGACCCAGGAGAGCAGTGCTTAGAGGTCATAATCGGGAGGGCATCTGGCAGGCCTTGGGGTTGGCTGCCAAGGTAATTGTTGCTGCCTCCAAAGTAACTGTGAATGAGAAGGGCAGGGACAGAGTTTGCCATGGAAAGGGAATGAAGCCAAGTAAAAGGCGGGAGGGCTGTTACTGGCAAGTTGAAACCAGGGAATCCTGGGGTCCATTGCTGGATCTCTGGAAGAATGAATGATCTAAGAGACCAATAATTCAATTGTCAGATATTTGCCCTTTTTTTTCTTTTTGAAATGTGGGGATTGTTTTAAACCTTTGGTACGTATAAATGCCTGGGAAGGAGAATGCCTGTGTGATCGGGTTATAAATTAGAATGGTATTTAAGTGGGAGTTGATTACTTACTTAGCTTATCGAAATAAGCTCTACATGTGGTTGTTTCAGAGAATACATTCTAAGAAGCAGTGACCCTAGGGGCCTGAGTTTACTGGGCAATTGCTCTTCCTAAGATCTAGAAGACTAAGGGCTTGGCCCCGCCCCCCCCTTTTTTAATGTGCTCTCTCCCCCTGGTGGTTGTAAAACCTGGACTCACTTCCGTTAGAGGAATTTCCTTTGTAATTTCTCTGTTGGTTACTGCTCAGAGATAAGGTAGAATTTAGGAGCCGTTTCCAGAACGCAGTAGGCCTGTTATCTATAGTCTGTCCGATGTTACATAACAGCATGAATACACAATTCCATCCTCTCTACTTAGGATAGAAAAAGCTCATCCTATTTCTGAAAATAAATCTTGACAAACACCTACATTGGGTCTTTGAAGAGGTTGGTAACTTCAGTGGCCATTTTGAAAATTATATCAAAGAACTTTTGGTAGCTTATGCTGTATTTGTCTATCTCACCTGAAATGTTGTATTTCCTTTTTTCTACCCAGCCACATTCTGTGTACCCCAGAGTCTTAATTCAAATCCCACCTTCTTCACTGGACATATTTTCTAGGTCACACGATTTCTTCTCTGACACTGATGGAATTTATCAAGTACCTTACTATTTAGCCTCCTCCCCCCTTATGTAACTAGATACTGTCTAATTATTTCAACGCACTCATCTTGATTATCTAACAAGACTGGAGACTTGTCCAGAGCAGGGAACACACTTTAATCTTTTAGATTTCTTTCAGTGTTTATGGTGTTGGGCACAGAGTAGATGTCTTGACTTTCTTCATCAGAGTGCACATGCTGCCCTTGGCGGGCGTGGCTCAGGGGGCTGAGCAGCGGCCTGTGAACCACGGGGTCAAGGCACAGGCCTGGGTTGGGGGCCAGGCCCCTGCGGAGGGGCACGAGAGAAGCAGCCACACATCGATGTTTCTCTCCCACTCTCTCTCTCCCTTCCCTTCTCCCTAAAAAATAAGTAAATAAAATCTTTTAAAAAATACACAGTGCCTTAAAATGTATCAGCATCATACTTTTTAAAGTTGAATGGTTAGAAACCTCTATTAAAAGAAATTCATAAAACATTATTTTTTTTTTCATAAAACATTATTTTAATCTCCAACAAGTATCACAGTCAGTTTATGATATGAAAGAAAATTTCTCCCAACCCTTTCTAATCAATCTAGTGAATTGCTGCATAGCCTGCAACCTTTTTTCTTTCTTTTAATTTTTTTTCTGTACTATAAAACTACCACTAGCATGCACCCAAGTGGTAATTTTTGCAGGATTTTTTTCACCTCTAATGCTTTAAAATTACTTTTATTGATTATTTCAAATAAGTGTGGCAAGTCAGTATTATGTTTAGCATATGGGAAAACTTCACATATTCTAAATTTGTCTAAGACAGTCAAGAGGTAGGAAACAGGACAGGGAGTTTGTTTCACTAACCTGTTCTGGCACAACCCTAAATAAAGAAAATTATAAACAAACAAAACAAAAAATCTAAAAAAAACCCCTAACACCTTTGGTTTCTCCAGCGTTGTAAACCAATGATGAGTAAAAATGTTTTGGAGTTTTGAAAATTGTATTATTAAGGTGGTAATCTGCCATCTTTTCACTATTAAAACATTGAAAGTATAATTTTTAAATTTCGACTTCAAATGTTGGCTAATCACATTTCAGTCTCATCTTAACCAAGGTTCACCCCCCAAAAATTGTTATAGTAAGACTATTTGTGTTTAGGAATTTATCCCTCCCATATTCATTCTCATTGTGTTGGGGAGGGGGCTGCCAAGTGATAGGGAAAATGGGGAGGAGGGCACTGAAAAGAGAAGGAAATTACAACTTATTTTCTGGAAAGGATCTAATACATAATTGATAAATTTTTGTAAATTGGTTAGTAAGTTACCTTTCCCAGGATTCTTCCATTATAATCTTAATTCTTAGTAGAATACAACAAGATTGTCCTCCATTAAAGACATTTTGAGCAATAGTACATTACATAATGAACATATCTGGGAAACAAAGGGAGCCTTTTTTTGTTTTAAGATTTTATTTACTTATTTTTCGACAGAAGGGAAGGGAGAAGAAGGGAGGGAGAAAAAGAGGGAGAGAAATATCAATGTGTGGTTGCCTCTTGAGCGCCCCCCTACTGGAGACCTGGCCTGCAACCCAGGCATGTGCCCTGACTGGAAATCAAACCAGTGACCCTTTGGTTCTCAGGCCAGTACTCAGCCCACTGAACCACACCAGCCAGGGCAGAAAACTTTGATATGAAGCAGCCTAGAGGCTAACCCTTTAACATGATTGACTATTATAGGGGAAAATTTTTATAATTTATTTTTCTCTCTTTCTTTAATTTTTGTTTCTTTTTATTTAGACTATTTCAAAGTCTTAAAAGATTAAATATACACCATACTGAAATTATCCTCTTCTGTCCTTTAAAAATAAGATTTTTCTTAGAGGTAATTTACACTATTTGGTATAGATTAATGTCCGTTCAAATGAGTATATTTCAACAGGTCTGAATTCATCTGTACATAATTTAAAAGAAAAAATTTAGACTTTTATATCCTTACAGTTGCCTTTTAGGCTACCAAAGACCCTGGGTGTATGAGGACTTCAAATATACTCTAAAAATTACATTCTAAAAAACTTTCTTTTTTTTTTTTACTGATAATGGCTTCTACCACTACCTGCTTTTTAAAAATACAGATTCCTCTCTGCCACACCACTTTTTGATTTTCTGCTTCTAAGAATCTCCATCTTTTTAAAACTGTGATAAAATATGCAAATCTTAATCATTTTTAACATGTTCCACTGATAATTCAAAGAACCACATTTAAAAATTTTTAAAAATTATGGTAAATCTCCATCCTTTTTAAAAATTGTGGTAAAATGCAAATCTTAATCATTTTTAAACATGTTCCACTGATAATTCAGAGAACCACATTTTGAGAAATACACCTCCCAAAGTTTCCTTTTACCTGGTAGGGTTTTTTTCATTGGATGTAATTTCCAAGACAGCAAGAATTTTGTCTTTTTACTACTTTATTTGTAGCCCTTAGTTCAGAAGTGGGTTCATATAGGCTCTCACAATTTTTGTAAATGCCTGAAAAACTAAAATATATCAGATGCAATAAGTATCAAGCAAAAAATCCATTCCATATATATCATTTTCTATATTCATAATATATTTGATATAATGGTATGCCTGGAATTTTTTAAAAAATCATAACACTGGTGTTTGCTGGGGGTGATGGGGTAGGTAGAAGTGGAAGAGGGGATGGGAGGATAAATGGCAATGGGAAAAATACCATAATTAAACTAAGTACATATTTTTTAAAGCATAACACTTTTAATGTTAACTTCTGTACAATTATACTTGTATACTTTAATCATAAAAACCAAAGAATAGCCCGGGCCAAGTAGGTCAGTTGTTTAAGAGTGTCATCCCGATACACCAAGGTTGTAGGTTCCTTCCCTGGTCAAGGCACATACAAGAAGCAACCAATGAATGCATAAATATGTGGAACAACAAACCAATATTTTTTTCCTCTCTCTCAAACCAATAAATAAAAAAACTTAAAAAAAAACTATTTGAGGACTCCCCAAATTACATCTGTACTCTAAATAGTTTATTAAAACTTCAGCCTCATTTATCCTGTTGCCAACTCTGTCTCTCTACTTAGATGTTCAGTGGGCCGTCCCTAGCTTAACATGCCCAACACCCAACTCCTGATCCCCCACCTCTAGATCTGCTCCACACAAACTTTCTCCAGGCCAGTTAATAGCAACTCCATCTCTCTAAGTAGCTCAGGCCAAAAATCTTGAAATCATCCTTGACTCTTCTCTTTCTCTTACACCCTACACGCAATTCATGAGGAAATCTCATGAATTATTTGTTTTTAAGATATATCCAGAATCTGCCCTGGCTGGTGTGGCTCAGGGGATTGAGTACTGGCCTGTGAACCAAAAGGTCATCTGATTCCTAGTCGGTGTGCGTATGTGGGTTGCAGGCCAGGTCCTCAGTCGGAGTGCAAGAGGCAAACAATGGATGTTTCTCTCCCTCTCTTTCTTCTTCCTTCCCCTCTCTCTAAAAATAATTTTTTTAAAAAGATTAAAGAGCTGGAATTTTCAGTCCCCTCTCTTCTGACCTCCATGGAAGGAAGAGGGGCTAGTGCTGGCAGTTGAATCTGTCCCTAATGGTCAGTGATTTATTTGATCAGTCTTGCCTAGTAGTGAAGCCTTCATAAAAATCCAAAAGGATGGGGTTCAGAGAGTTTTCAGGTTGGTGAAAACCCAAAGATTCAGGGAGACTGGTGAGCCTGGAGAGAGCATGGAAGCCCTCTGCCTCTTCCATCATCATTGCCCTATGCATCTTGTATACTCTTATAATAAACCAGTACTTTTAAAGATTTTATTTTTATTTATTTAGCAGAGAAGGGAGGCAGAAAGGAGAGGGAGAGAAACATTGATGTGTGAGAGATACATCTGTCGGTTTCCTCTCTCATGCTCCCATCTGGGGATCTGGTCTGCAATCCAGGCGTGTACCCTGACTGGGCATCAAACTGATGACCTTTCAGTTTGCAGGCTGGCACTCAGTTCCCTGAGCTGCACCAGCCAGGGCTAAACCAGTAATTTTGTAAATAAAGTGTTTCTCTGACTTCTATGAGCCACCCTAGCAAATGAATAGAACCAAGGGAGTGGTGATTGGAACCTTTGATTTGAAGCCAAATTAAACAAAAGTTGTAGCTAACTACTTGCAATTGACATTTGAAGTGGAGGGCAGTCACGTGAGACTAATCCCTTACTTACCCTGTAACCCAAGGAGGGTGCTGTTGGAACTTTCAGACTATAGCCCATTGGTCAGAAATGCGGGTGATAAGCTGGGCTTGTGACTGGCATCTAAAGTGGTGGTGAAGGGTAATCATGTGGGAATGAGCCTTCACCCTGTGGAAATGATGCTATCTCTGCTTAGATAGTGTCAGAATTGAGTTGCACTGTAGGACGCTCAGCTGGTGCTGGAGAATTGCTTACTTGATGGTGTGTAAAAGCCCCCATACACATTGGAATTGGGTGCAGAATCTTACTGACAGAGTAGGTACTCAATGAATATTTGATGACTTAAGGAATGAAAAGCAGATTCTTTCCTCCTTGCTACTGGATTCTCTTACAGAATTGTCCCATAGGCTCCTCTAATATTTACCTAAAAATGGGAGAAAGGGATCCTCCTTGGATCTCCACATTATACATTGTTGCGTTGTTGAGCACCTTCTCTCCAATCTTTAAGTGGAAGAGTTTATTGGTGTAACTTAGGTCTATAATCTAGCATCCCAGGAGTTTATTTTTCATGTGTGGTGAAATCTCTGTGCTAGCCTCAGTTTTCTACCTTTTAATTTTATATACATTGTGTGACCTTATTCATTGTCTTTCCTATTGCTACTTCCTAAGAGGGAAAATTCCATATCACCTGCTGGCTTATGCTGGGTGTGGGTGTGCTTGCCTTGAGCCTTCTAATGTTCATGGTTTTCAGCAGCCTTTTAAAATCTTGTGACCTGTTCTTTCTGCCACTCTTTGCTCCTTTGAATTGGGGGTTGACGTTTGCATTCTGCCAAGACGTTTTCTATTTACTCACCGTACTGTGGGTGAACAAGGGCCACACACTAACCCTGACAGACTCAGGGGACACCTGCATGGTGGGCCGTACAAATTTAGAGACCAAAAGCAACCAGATAGGATGGTCTCAACATAAACATTTCTAACTAAAAGCAGTTAGTAACATCCTAGGTCTGTAGCTTCCTTGACAAAGGTCAATCTTTACCTTAAGTGACCCTGTCTATTGTCTTTTTGCATCAAAGATAGCATCACTTTGAAATGGCAGAGCAATCTCCTTTTCCAGATCCTCAGGACACATCCACTGCACCAGAGCACCAGACGTCAGAACTGCTCCTGTTACTTGTTCCCTGAACACCATCTCTCTGTGCTGTAAATGTTAATTATTAATTATCCTGTACCCACCAATATAAAAGTACTATGTGTTTCTCCACTTTACTTTAAAGTGCTCCCTGTTTTGCTTTATCCTGCTTCCCAAATGGATTTCACGTAAACCTCTTTGTATCTCCTCCTTTGATTTTAGTGTGTGAAGTATTGGCAAAACTGGCATTCTTCAGAGCATTTTCTCAGTTCATTGAAATTTTGCTTCCTGACTGTTACTGTCAGTTTGGTGCAAATATACTCATAAAAATTATCTACAGGTCTGGACATTTCTTTTGTCCATTTACTTGGCACAGTTGGCTGGCTTCCAAATAAGCCCACCCAGGACCACTGTGTGGAGCCAGACTTGATACTAGACCCATTGTGCCCAACTGGCCCCCTGCTTTGCATCAGGTAAACTTGAGTTTTTGTTGGAATTCTGTACCTCATTGTTTTAAGTAGGAGGCCTAGACTTTATTTGAGCTGTGTTTGTTCTTAAACAAACAAACAAACAAACAAAATCCTTGAGTTGGTTGAACATCATTCCACAAACTTGATTCCTAGTAATGGTACCTGCATGGGTTGCAGGTTCAGTCCCTGGTTGGGTCGCATAAGGAAAATCGATGTTTTTCTCCTTCTCTTTCTTCCTCCCTTCCCTCCCTTAAAAAAAAAAAAAGTCCTTAAGGTGGCACCAAACATTAAGAGTTGGATAACCCAGGCCAAGGATAAGGGTTGAGATAACTCAGGGACAGGAGAAAAAAATGTGTGGCTGGTTTTTAATTTTGGCTTTCAGTTGGAATTGCTAACTGAGAGTCTGACCAAAACCTTTTGCTAGATAAGGAGAGTCTGACCTCATTGGGTTCCGAAGATCAGGAGCACTTACTCCCTCCTATCTAAGCAGGGACATAGGCTATTAAAGGACAAGCTTCAGTTCCATTTTACCCCAAGTAAAATCTTGGGTATTCTTGGATGACTAAGAATCTATGTGGAGGTGTCAGAGGTTACTCCTCAAGATAAGCAGGACCCCAGAGAAAATTCCCGTGCAACTGTAATTAAATAATTGACTCTTCTGGGGCTGGTTACCTAGTGCTCCTAGTACTCGTGGTTGTATTAGACAGTCTGGGAGAGAAACTGAGACACATAAGAGGGTTGGGGAGACTTGGGACATGACAGCCTTTTAGTGCTCAACCCATAAGGAGCACACTTTAACCCACCACTCAATATCCCTAGAAATTTGCTCAGACTCTGCAGATCTCAAAAGAAAACTAAAATTAACATGGGAAATCATACCTCCAATGCTGACAAGCTTCCAGTTGCCAGCCCCAATTAATACTCCTGTAGATGCACAGTTTGTAGGGAGACTTCACTTGCGAGTACTTACAGAAATGGGAAGATTTAAGTAAAAGTGATATCAGTTCATCATGGTCAAAATGAACTCTTTTGATACCTAAGTTATTTATTTAGTTAGCGCACAATAGAAAAAAAGTTTGCCCTAATATCAGACTATTAACAGTTTTTTGTCTCTACCTAGTATTCACCAGTATCATTTAAGATCTGATGCACTAGCTGGAATTAAGTACATTCTACAAGATTACTTGAAAAGGGGCCCCTGTACTCTCCTATCCTTTCAGTAAAGAAACCCAATGGGAAAGTATGGAGATTTGTACAGGATCTCACAGCTATAAATAAAAACATCCTGTGGTTCCAAACCCAGATACCCTATTATCAGCTATTCCTGTGGACTAATAATTTTTCAGTGATAAATTTATGTAGTGCCTTTTTCGGCATTCCTGAAAAAAAAAAAAAGACAGGAAATACCTCTTTATTTTCGTCTGGGAAGATTATGAGTTTACTTGGAATGTAATGCTCCAGGGATATACAGAGAGTCCTACCTATTTCTCTCAGATTCTAAAAGCTGATTTGAATGATATTGAATTTCCCAGAGATTCCACTCTAATCCAAAATGTGGGTGATTTACCTTTATACTCTAGGACAGATTAGACTCCAAGGAGGAGACAATTTGCTCGTTATAACAGCTAGCCATAAAGGGACATAGGCTATTAAAGGACAAGCTTCAGTTCCATTTTACCCCAAGTAAAATATCTTAGTCACCTAATATCTAAAGATAACTTGCTAATTAACCCAGAAAGACTTAGAGAAATCTTATCCTTTCCTCTTCCCAAAACAAACAAACTAAAAACAGCTCAGGGGGTTCCTGGGTCTGACTGGATACTGTCACAGTTTGGTTCCAAATTTTTCATTAAAGTTCCAGCCTTTATATGTCTTATGAAAATCAGATCAAACTGATTCAATTCAATGAAACCCTGAAGGGAAACAAGCTGAAGAAACTCAGAGGAAATATTACCTAAAACTCTTGTTCTGGGATACCCTCATTATAAATGTTTTTCCTTTTTATAAATAAAAATAAAAAATGCTTTAGGAGTTTTAACTGAAAAACATGGAGATCATCATAGACCTATAGAATGTTATAGTCAGCAATTAAACTCAGTAGCCAAAGGGCTCTGTCCTTGCATGACAGCCATGTTATGCAAGCAAACAGAAGAATAGTTATGGATGCTCCTTTATTTATATGGTTTTCATTCTGTTGACTCTCCAATGAACTCTTATCACACTTAACACTGTCAGATGACTGGCTGCTTATGAAGTACTTTTGCTTTCTGTGCCTAATATTACTTGGTAACAGTCTAGTAGATATTCTGTCTGTCCAATATATAACCCTGGAAAAGTCACATCATGGGTTCCAAGAACATTTCCCACTTCCTCAAGGTCCATTTGAGCTATGGTAATTGATTTTATCCAAATTCCATCATCTCAAGGATACAAATATGTATTAGTTATGATTTGTATGTTTTCTCACTAGGTTGGGGCATTCCCTTGCAGGAAAACAACAGCTTTGAACAGACATTTCTCCAAGGAGGACATACAGAGGACCCAGAGATACATGAAAAGATGCTCAACATCACTAACTATCAGAGAAATGCAAATGAAAACCATAATGAGATACCACTTCACATTGGTCAGAATGGCTATCATAACCAAATTGACAGGTGTTGGAGAGGCTGTGGAGAAAAGGGAACCCTAGTGCACTGTTGGTGGGAATGCAGACTGGTGCAGCCACTGTGGGAAACAGTATGGAATTTCCTCAGAAAACTAAAAGTGGAACTGCCTTTTGACCCAGCAATTCCACTGCTGGGATTATATCCTAAGAGCCCTGAAACACAATTTGAAAGAACCTGTGCACCCCAATGTCTGTAGCAGCACAATTTACAGTAGTCAAGTGGGGAAGCAACCTAAATGCCCATCAGTAAATGAATGGATCAAAAAACTATGGTACATTTACACAATGGAATACTATGCAGCAGAGAGAAAGAAGGAGCTCCTTCCCTTTGTGACAACATGGATGGAACTGGAGAGCATTATGCTAAGTGAAATAAGCCAGGCAGTGAGGGACAAGTACCATATGATCTCACCTTTAACTGGAACATAATCAATAAAAGAAAAAAGTGAACAAAATATAACCAGAGACATTGAAATTAAGAACAATCTAACAATATAACCAGAGGGGAGGGGGGAGGGGATAACAAGGGGACGGGTTTTTAGGAATTAGTAAAGGACACATGGACAAAACCAAGGGGGAGGGTGGAAGCTAAGGAGGGAGGTGGGTTTGGCTGGGGTGGAAGGGAGTGGTGGGGGGAAAATGCAGACAACTGTAATTGAACAACAATAAAATAATTTTTAAAAAACAGCCTTAATAGTAGGTAAATTATTACTGGAAAAAAATAATTCCCAATTGGGTAATTCCCTCTGAGTTACATAGTGACTAAGAGACTCATTTCACTGGGAAAATAATGCAGTCTGGCCCATTCTATAGCATTTAAAAAATCTCCACTCAAGCATGTGTTCATTAATTTTTAGGGAGAGAAAGAAAGAGAAACATCAGTGTGAGAGAGAACTAATGACCAGTTGCCTCCCATAAAAGCCCCAACTCGGGATTGAACCCACAACCTAGGTATGAGCCCTGATCAGGAAAGGAGTCTGCAACCTTTTGATGTATAAGATGATGTTCCAACCAACTGAGCCACTTGGCCAGGGCTACTCTGTTGCATTTTTGTTGTGCTTATTACCACCAGTCTTCTGAATTGATGTAACATACAAATGGTACAATTAAAACTCAACTAGGTAAATTTTCAGAAGCTTTTAATCTCCGCTGGCCAAAGGCTTTCTATAGTGTTCCTCAACCTGAGATCTCCATTAGGTAAACATAGCCTTTCTCCTCATTAAATAGTCATTGGTCGCCCTGTGCATCTGGATTAAAAAATGTGAACCAACCTTACTAAAAGGAGACATTCTGCATTATCATCAAGGACTTATTAACCAGCTTAAAGAAACTCACAAATTAGTAACTGGTTCACACACAATGTGCTCCCAGGAGACAAAGACTTCAAAGACCACAACTTACAACCAGGAAGTTTTTTCCATTGGAGAAGACATCAATCGAAGACTCTCTCCAATCTTATTGTAAAGGACCTTACCAGATATTAGTAACTAATCTATGTGCAGCTAAACATAAAGGTGTTACTTCAAGAATTCAAATTTCTCATAAAAAAATAGGGTACTTAACCCCAAATGGACATCTGCCCCTGACTCAGAAACTCAACTCCACGTACAGCGGACATTCAAGACTCCTCAAGGATGAGAAGCAACTTACATCAGAGGTAGACAGCTTTCCCACAACATGGAGAAGGTCTGTATACCTACATAAATTATATTGAACTTAAAAAAAACATTTGTTTGTCTTTACCTGTCTGCTAATCATATTGGTCAAGGTTGGTAGAATATCCTCAAATTAATTAACATAAACAAAATGAAGGAAAAAGTGATATGATATATCAATAGATGCAGAAGAAGAATATGACAAAACCCAGCACCCATAAAAACTCTCAGCACCATGAGAATAGAAGGAACATACCTCAGCATTATAAAGGCTATATATGACAAACTCACAACTAACATCATATTCAATAGGAAAAAAATTAAAATTGTTTCCCTTAAGATCAGGAACAGCAGAGGGATGTCCACTTTTACCACTGTTATTCAACATAGTACTGGAAGTCCTAGCCACAGAGATCTTAAAAGAAATAAAAGGCATCCAAATTGGAAAGGGAGAAGTAAAACTGTCATTATTTGCAGATGACATGATACTGTCTATAGAGAACTCTAAAGATTCCACCAAAAAACTACTAGAACTGATACATGAATTCAGTAAAGTAGCTGGATACAAAATAAATATTCAGCAATATTTATGTACCAATAATGAACTGTCAGAAAGAAAAACTAAGAAAGAAAACAGTCCCATTTACAATTGCATCAAAAAAACTCCCTATGAACAAATTTAACTGAGGTAAAAGACCTATACTTGGAAAATTATAAGAAACTGAAGAAATTGAAGAAGATACAAGTAGATGGAAGCACATCCCATGCTCATGGATAGGAATAATTAACATCATTAAAATGACCATACTAACCCTGACCAATGTGACTTGGTTGAGCATCATTCTGCAAAGTGAAAGGTCACCAGTTTGATTTTCGTCAGGGCACATGACTGGGTTGTGGATTCAGTTCCTGTTCATATCTTGTATGAGAGACGACTGATCAATATTTCTCTCTCACATTAATGTTTCTCACCTTCTCTTTCTCATTCCCTACCCCTCTCTCTAAAGATGAATAGATAAAATCTGTAAAATAAGTGAATAAAATAACCATACTACCCAAAGAAATCTATAGATTTAATGCAATTTGTATCAAAACACCAATGGCATTTTTCACAGAACTGGAACAAATAATCCAAAAATTTATTTGGAACAACAAAGTACCTTCAGATAGCCACAGCAATCTTGAGAAAAAACAAAGTAGGTGGTATCATACTAACTGATATCAAGCTATACTACAAAGCTTTAGTCATGATAACAGTGTGGTATTGGTATAAAAAATGGACACATAGATCAATGGAACAGATAGAGAGCCCAGAAATAAACCCACACCTGTATGGTCAATTAACATATGACAGAGGAGGCAAGAACATACAGTGGGGTAAAGACAAGTCTGTTCAATAAATGGTGTTGGGAAAATTGGACACATTTATGCAAAAAATGAAATTAGACCACCTTCTTGCATTATATACAAGAGTAAACTAAAAATATATCAAAAACTTAAATGTAAGGCTTGAAACCATAAAGCTCCTAAAAGAAAACACAAGTTGTAAAAATCTCTTAAATTTTTTTTTCTGATATATCTCCTTGTGCAATAGAAACAAAAAAAAAATAAACAAATGGGACTACATCACACTAAAAAGTGTGGACTCAGCAAAGAAAACCATCAGCAAATGAAAAGACAACCTACTGAATGGAAGAACATATTTACCGATGATTTAATAAGGGTTAATATCCAAAGCTTATGAAGAAGTCATACAACTGAATACCAAAAAAACCCAAACAATCCAATTAAAAAATGGGCAGAGGACCTGAATAGACACTTCAAAGAGGACTTACAGATGGCCAATAGACATATGAAAAGATGGTCTACACCACTAATCATCAGAGAAATGCAAATTAAAACTACAATGAGCTATCACCTCACACCTGTCTATCATTAATAAATCAACAAATGAGTGTCGGTGAGGATGTGGAGAAAAGGGAACCCTCAAGCACTGGAGGAATGCACATTTATGCAGTCACTGTGGAAAACAGTAAGCCATTTCTTCAAAAAATTAAAAATGGAACTACTTTATGACCCGATGATTCCACTTCTGGGACTATATTAAAAGAAACCCAAAATACTAATTCAAAAAAATTATGCACCCCTATGTTCATTGCAAAGCTATTTACAATAGCCACGATTTGGAAGCAGCCCCGGTGTCCATCAGTAGGTGAGTGGATATAAAAGCTGTGGTACAACCCTAGCCAGTGTGCCTCGGTTGGTTGGTACATCATCCCATAAGCCAAAAGGTCGCAGGTTGGATTCTTAGGGCATATGCCTGGGTTACAGGTTTGGTTCCTGGTTGGAGCGCAAATGAGAGGCAACTGATTGTTGTTTCTCTTTCACAGTGATGGTTCTTTCCCCCCCTTCCTCTCTCCCCAGAATAAACAAACATCCTTAGGTGAGGATTTAAAAAAAAGTGGTGCATTTACACAATGGAATACTGTTCAGCCATATAAAAGAAGGAAGTCTACCTTTTTTGGGGACAGCATAGATGGACTCGGAGAGTATTATGCTAAGTGAAATAAGCCAGTCAGAGAAAGACAAATACCATATGATATCACTTATATGTGGAATCTAATGAACAAAATAAACAAATGAAAAAATATAAACAGACTCATAGATACAAAGAACAGACTCTGTATCAGAGGCTTTCAGGGGGCGGGGGTGTTAGGGAGCTGGGTGTAAAAGATGAAGGGACTAAGCAAATAAAACAAAACTCATAGATACATGCAACAGTATGGTGATTACCAGAGGGAAAGCAGGGTTGGGGGTGGGGTAGAAGAGGGTACAGGGGGGATAATGGTGATGGAAGGAGACCTGACTGTGGGTTGTGAACACACACTACAATATACAGGTGATAATATTATAGAATTATACACTTGAAACCTATATAATTGTATTAACCTATGTTACCCCAATAAATTCAATAATTTTTTTAAAGATTTTATTTATTTATTTTTAGAGAGGGAAGGGAGGGGGAGAGAGAGAGAGAGAGAGAGAAACATCAATATGTGGTCGCTGGGGGACATGGCCCGCAACCCAGGCATGTGCCCTGACTGGGAATCGAACCTGCGATGCCTGGTTTGCAGCCCGCGCTCAATCCACTGAGCTACACCCGCCAGGGCAAATTCAATAATTTTTTTTAAATGACCTTTTTTAACTGCTGCTGTGACACAGAAAATTTACTTATAAAACTCTTGCTGTCCTCCTGGCCTCTGGAAACTTTTACATGGTAATTGTAATTTGTAACACTGTGTTCTTACAGTCTTGGCCCAAATTAAACCTTAAAGTTACAGTTCCAATTGCCAATTAGCAGGAATCAGGGTAATAATGAGTGACACTTCAGTGCTTCCAATGGGAAGTAGATGCATTACATTAAAATAATAATAATAATAATATCACAAGAGTAATTGAATCTATCTCATGGTCAAGTGTGAAAACCAAAGAATTGTGTGGTGTACTATGAGTAAATGTCATTCTAGAAGCAAAATACAGAAAAATGAAACAGACAGCAAAACTTGGATCATGATGTGATGTACATTAGAAATGATCCAGAGTTAAGTTTGTTGGATTTTTTTAAAAGATTTATTTATTTTTATACAGAGGGGAAGGGAGGGAGAAAGAGAGGGAGAGAAACATCAGTGTGTAGTTGCCTCTTGCATACCCCCGACCTGAGACCTGGCCCACAACTCAGGCATGTGCCCTGACAGATTCGAATCCATGACCCTTTGCTTTGCAGGCCAGCGCTCAGTCCACTGAGCCATACCAGCAAAATTCTGGTTTTTTTGTTTGTTTGTTTGTTTGTTTTTAATGAAGTCCCCTGAGATCTGACAGACTCCCATTTACCTGTCTTTCCCTTTTGAGAAAAATTTGACCTTGACTTCCACCCAAGGTTACAGTTTTGCCCCACCCCCAAATGGCGGATTTGAAGTGGCAAATCCACCATTTCAGCAAGACAGATGACAACAGTAAGACTTCCTATAAATGAGTCTTTTTAGAACTGTGGAAACACGTTATCCAACCAAGGTGTATCCTTCAGATTAATTTATGACCAAAACAGGGAAGTATGGATAAACAAGGGCCCACATACTAAACCCAAGGAGCTCAGGGGAGGCCTGCATGGTGGCCTTACAAACTCAGAGACCAAAAGCAACCACATAGGATGGTCTGAACATATAAATTCCTAACTAAAAGCAGGTCACAGCAGTTAGTAACATCCAAGGACTGTAGCTTTCTTGAGAAAGGTCAATCTTTACCTTAAGTGACCCTGTCTATTGTCTTTTTGCATCAAAGATAGCATCACTTTGAAATGGCAGAGCAGTCTCCTTTTCCAGATCCTCAGGGCACATCCACTGCACCAGAGCACCAGACGTCAGAACCGCTCCTGTTACTTGTTCCCCGAACACCATCTCTCTGTGCTGTAAATGTTAATTATTAATTATCCTGTGCCCACCAATGGGAAAGAAGTATGTGTCTCTGTTTTACTCTTTATCTAATCCCAGAGACCTCTTCAGTTTGCTTTTTCTGCCCTCTTAATCTCCCACCAGTAGATTTCATGTAACCCTCTTTATGCCTCTTTCTTTGATTCTAATGTATAAAATCTGCAAAACTGTTCATTGTCTGCAGCATTTTCTCAATTCATTGCGACTTTGCTTCCTGGCAATTGTTACCAGTAACTCATAGAAGTTGTATATAGGTTTAGATGTTTCTTATGTCAGTAATACCAATATCCTGCTTTCTTTGGAATAGGAATTGCATATTATCTGGTGTCTTTCTTCGATGTTGTCTCATTCAACTTTGTGTAGCAGAATTTTTGTTAGTTCAGAGTATTTAGCTCATACCTACTAATTGATGCAGAGCTTTTCCCTTGTTTTCCTTTTGCTTTTTCATTTCTAGTTTGTCAGCAGCCAGGTAAATTTGTCCTTGGAAGTCCAAAGAGTATATAATTTAATAATTACCAGTAGGGTGTGTGCAAAAAATTTTCATCTCTTTTGCTCTTGGAAATAAGCTCATTAAATAATTGCAGGATGCAGCCAGATTTGGGGGTTGCTAAAATAAATGATCAGTGAAACTTCTACTTAGGATTTGGATGAAAGGTAAAACCTTGTGATGACTAAAAATATACCTGAGAATCCTTATGGGGAAGGGAAAAACTTCCCCTTTCCCCTCTTAGTTCTGGCCCAGCGAGTAACTGAAATGACAAGAGACATATTAACAGGACAAAATAAAGTTTTAATTCATGTACACGGGGAATTTATATAAGCATACAAATTTTAAAGACAGGAGGGCAAAATGAGGTATAGGTATCATTCTGGACTAAGGAGAAGGAGTTAGAGGCCTGAGACTTGAAAGGGAAGGAAGGCGGTTCACAGGGAGATGAAATAAGTTAAGGATCAGTCAACAGTTGTTCACGAGGCCATCTGAAACAATGAGAGGACTTTGTTCGAAGGGGCCTGGCTTGGTTCCTCCCTCTCTCACATCTAGTCAGGTTGAACTATAGTTGCTCTGTCCTGATAGCTCCCTTCCTGGAGCAGGTCCTCTGTCTAAATTCTTTTAGGCAGTTAGGGGTAAGGTCATAGATTCTTCTTGGGTCTTTTCTTAAAAATAACCAGCTTAAAATAATCAGTATCCCAAAGAGCCATATTTTAGGGTGGCAATCTGTTCCTTTTCACCCTTCAGGGGCACCCTCAACTGGTCACCACTTAGCAGTTCTTCTTTTTGTTCTCCCCCAAAACTGAAAGGGATTACCTAAAATATCAAGATACTGAAGACACCAAATTGTTATCACTGCTTGTGGGGTGTTTCAAATTAGACTTTTTTCCTTGTAATATTCCAGTGTTTCAAAAGAACCATTTTTAATAAGATTCAATGCCTAGTACCATAACTTTATTAGATCTTGATTATGGGATCTAATCATTTATCCATTAAAAAATATTTATTGATCTCTTTGTATGTGCCAGGTACCAGAAGTGAATCCATGTTTTATGAGGCCTGAAACTTACTACAAATTTGAAGACCCCCCCTTTAAAAAAAAAAAAAGAATGAGAAGAAAGAGGAGGAATAGGAGAATACTCAGGACTCTAAGTTCAAAATTAGGTACAGACTTCTGTCTCCAGGGAGATAGAGGTACATTTCCCCCATTTCTCCTACTAAGTGCAAAAAAAAAAAATCCTACATACTATGTATAAAATAAATGTAAGAAGACTCTGAAGAGTAGAGAAAGAAGGCAGACTGGTGGAGCCTCGGGACCCAGGAATGACATGGTCATTTCTCCTCATATATTTGGCCTCATATATTCCAGAGTTAGAGCTGAAGAGGCTGGCAACTTGGACTCACCAATGAGTGCAGACAAACGGCCCCACAAAAGCCTGCTCTCTCTAGACAGAGAAGCGTGAATGAATACCTCAAGGTAAGAGACACCTTGCTTCTAGTCCTGGCTCTGCCATTAACAAATTGTGACTGTAGACACTCTCTCCTCCTCTTCTTTAACAGCCAGTAGCTAAGATCAGAATTATGATTATAAGTTGGGAGAGGAAAGGAGTTGTGTTTAAAGCAAAGTTTACTTTTCATCGCTTAGAATAGAAATAATTGCACGCTGGAGAACACTTGAAATTAAATGCATTAAAAAATTCTACAATCTGGAAGCAATCACTATTAACATTTGAGGCACTTTAAAATTTTTTAAAAACAATACATATATTTTACGTATTTGAAATCCTACTGTGTGTAAAATTTTGTATTTGCATATTTTTGCTTAATGCTAGAACATTATAAACCTTTCATAACCCTGGCTGGTGTGGCTCAGTGGATTGAGCGCCAGCCTGCAAACTGAGAGATCACTGTTTCAGTTTCCAGTCAGGGCGTAGGAGAGGCAACCAATTGATGTATCTCTCACACATCCATGTTTCTTTCACTCTCTTTCTCCCTTTCTCTCTCTCTAAAAATAAATAAGTAAAATCTTTAAAAGAAAACCTTTCATAAACATTTTTAATATACATACTCTTATCACAAATATACCAACATTCACTTAACCATTTCATTATAAAATACACAGTTTTTTCCTAACTGAAATAATTTTTAAAAATCTTTAGTTATAGCCCTGGCTGGCGTAGCTCAGTGGATTGAACGCGGGCTGCGAACCAGGCATCGCAGTTTCGATTCCCAGTCAGGGCACATGCCTAGGTTGCAGGCCATGTCCCCCAGCAACCGCACATTGATGTTTCTCTCTCTCTCTCCCTTTCCTCTCTAAAAATAAATAAATAAAATCTTAAAAAAAAAAGAAAGGGTACTTCAAAAAAAATCTTTAGTTATAGAAACTCTTATATTTTGCCTTCTCATGGCATTTAGGTGCATGTTACTTTTAGTTGATGTTTCTTTGGGACATTAAAGTATTTAATAAGACCCTTAGAACTAAACGGTCATTTGGCAGTGTTAAAACAGGCATTCTTCCTATGTTTTTGCATAAGGCCTTGCAATTGTCTGTAGAAGTGAGACATTAAATAATGGCATAAATATTAACTAAGGTAGCCTAATGAAGTAAACATAAAAAAAAACCGTATACATTAGGACTTAGACAAATGTGGTTTTGTAACCAAGCAGATAGGTGCCCATCCATGTGGCACCTCAGTGAATGACCCAACAATTAATGCTGAAAGAAACAAGTTTTTATTTGCAACATTCCAACCTTGGAGGTTCTGGGAGCACTTCAGCTTGGAGCCCTTCTTTCTCATGAAACCCAGCACTTCCCTTGTTCCCCAAAAAGCTGTAAGCCAAAAACCCTAAAAGTTCCCCATGTTCTTATCTGATCTAATCTGGCTGTGCAGTCTCCTTCAGCATCTGGGGTACATTGTCATCTGCTTCTGTGTACTAGTTCACGTCAGCATCTGCCGTGATGTACTGCATCATGGTAGAGTCCAGATAGAGTCCAGGTTTGCAAGGCGCCAGGTCAGCGCCTCGCAAGGGAGAGTCTTTGGTGCTGGCTAGAGCAGGCACAAAGCAGCAGCGTGTCTCCTTCCTCATCACACCAGGCTGCGTGGCGGGATCCTGACTACAAACTACACAGCTGCTTGCTCACTCCTCCCTCTCGCATGGCTGCTAACTCATTGCTCCCTCATGGCTCTCCTCACTACTCGCAACATGGCTTTCTTTCCCACTACTCCAGCTCTTAACCCAAAACCGTGTGACAACTCCTTACACACCAGATCTCATGGTGGGCTGGAGGGGGCCCTTCTACACCCTTTCAAATAGCATGGCCAAATCCCCTCATTGCTACCTACCCTTCATTTAAATCCTGACCTGGACCCTCTTGAGTGGCCTCATCTCCAACTCCTCCCGCAAAGAGCTACATTTGCCAGTTTTCTGAATAGTTTACATTCTTTCAGCTGCCGTCCCCAGTCAGGGCAAGATTGATGCAGTGATCTAGGGGGAACTGCCTCCCCTGGTTATGCTGTGAGTCAGGATACACACACATCCCTTGCCCCAAAGCAGTAGCACAGCTATTAGCTTGCCTTTGTTATGAAAAGTATCTTAAGTCATATCTTCTGCCCCTCCCATCCCCCAGACCATGGTTTATGGGGAATATTCTCTGACCCCTGCTCTGCACCCCATTGCAGTTTGGAACTCACATTTTACTTCTTTTGTAAATCTTGTTTTCTGGTGTGTGTGTTATGTAGCTGTGTGTGTGTGTGTGTGTGTACACACACACACACACATACATATCCATTTAACGTGATTCTTCATAAGTAAATAAACATTTATGGGGAAGAACTTCCATAATGTCAGGGTAAGAATTTCCAAAGATCTGCTCCTCCATAAAATAATGATATAACTGGCAATGATTGTCTAGCTAAACTTTCAGAGCGGTAGAATGTAACCAAGACCTTACAACAACCTGAGGGCTGTTTATTCAAGAAAAATGGCAGAATCTCAGAAGAGTGGTATTTGTGGTATTCAAAGTCCTCTATTCCCATCCCACTCTCCCTAGCTCTGCAGTAGCCCCCAAAAACACAGTAGTATCTGTGAAAAACAGCAGCGTAGCAGCCACGGGACAGGACAGAACAGGTTTGGGGCACCTCAAAAAGTCCCTTTCCCTGAGAATTGTCACCAGTTGACCTGCATTGCTAATCTCCAAAAGCCACATTCATGGGGCTTATCTTTATTTAACCTGATTTAGTCTCTTAGTGAAGCCATGTGAGTTTTGTAATAGAGGCATTTTTAGCATTCTCTGGGATCCCAGAAAAAGAATGAGCATACTCTGTCTGGGGAAATATAAAAGGCTTCCCTGTGGATCTGTGTTAAAGTTGAGCATTAGAGGATGTTTACCAGATAGAGGAGGAAGATGAGGAAGTAGAGGACTTCCAGGCAGGCAGAAGAAATATCATAAGTAAGATCATGAAAACATGCTTAAAATGGCATACACAGCAATAAAGAGCCCTGTGTGGCTACAGAGTAGAAATGGGAGAACTGAAGGGAGGTTAGGTGAGAAATATAAGGTGGGCTACATCACAAGGGTGATGATCAGGAAACCAAATTCTGTTAATAATGTAGAGATAAGATTGAAGGGTTAAGAATCTAGGAGTGAGGTGGGGTAGGTGGATGTGGAAAGGGGAGAAAAAGTGGAAACAACTGCAATAGCATAAAAAAGTAAAATATGTCAGATTTATTCAAACATCTATTTGGGAACACTTGAGATGCCAGTTTGTTGTTGTTGTTTTTGGTGAAGCTACAATAAATATTTTTATTCAACAACAAAAAGAATCTAGGGATGAGGAGACCAGTAAAACCATGAAAGAGACAGATGATGAGGATCTGGTCTTAATTAGGTTTTGCTGAAGGAGAAGTGGAAGTGGAAAGAAAGGGAATATTTAACTGGTTCCTTCCTTTCTTCTACACATTTTCTCAAGCACCCACTAATGGACAAGTGTTGTGCTCAGTGAATATATAGAGTGAGGTGGACAATTACATGTGGTCAGAGAAGAAAAAGGAGGAGTCAAAGATACTCCTAGTACTTCTAGTTTGGGTAATTGTGCATAGTGCGGATATCCACACTTTGAAAATTTTTAATCCTCATCCAAGGATATGTTTATTGATTTTAGAAAGTGTGGAATAGAGAGAGAGACAGAGAGAAATAGCAATGTGAGAGAGAAACATTGACTGGTTACCTCCCCTTCGTGCCCATGTATTGAACCTGCAACCTAAGTATGTGTCCTGACCAGGAATCAAACCCACACCCTTTGGTATATGGGACAACACTCTAACCAGATGAGCCACCTAGCTAGGGCAGTGTCTACACTTTTAAATAAAGGTAAAAAATTAGAGACACTCTTCCAAAAATTCAACTTATTTATCAATATATAAAACTCAAGACTTTTTCTAACTGATGACCATAGTGTTTAGCTAATGGTGGTAGAAATAGATTGAGTTTTTTTCTTTTTAATTTTCTGTACTTATTTTTAGAGAGAGGGGAAGGGAGGGAGAAAAAGAAGGAGAGAAACATGTGAGATACATCGATTGGCCACCTGTCACATGCCCCACCTGGGAACCTGGCCACAACCCAGGCGTATGCTCTGGCTGGAAATCGAACAGGCAACCCTTTGGTTCACAGGTCAGCACTCTGTCCACAGAGCCACACCAGCCAGGACAAGTTTATGTTTTCTTAATATGTTTTTAAATTTTAAATTCTGGAGGAGAGATTACAACTGACACCACAGAAATACAAAGAATTGTAAGAAATTATTATGAAGAACTGTATACCAAGAAATTTGAAAACCTAGATGAAATGGACAAATTTCTAGAAAAATATAATCTTCCAAAACTCAATGAAAAAGAAGCAGAAAACCTGAACAAACCAATATCAGCAAAAGAAATTGAAGCAGTAATTAAAAAACTCCCAACACACAAAAGCCCTGGACCAGATGGTTTCACAGGAGAATTCTACAAAGCATTTAAGGAAGAGCTAACCCCTATCCTTCACAGACTATTCCAAAAAATCCAAAAAGATGGAAGACTCCCAAACTCTTTTTATGAGGCCAACATCATCCTAATTCCAAAACT
>PVIA01005453.1:0-94954 GCA_004024845.1 Tonatia bakeri
AGGGAGGAGGATGCGGAGACAAGAGGGTAGAGGAAGACAAGGGAGGGGGAGGGGAGGAGGGAAGAAGGAGAGGGTCGGGTTTGGGGAGGGAGGGGAGAGGAAACGGGATGGAGGAGGCGGCTGGTAGAGGCCCGGCCTCGGGGGCGGGGCGGGAGGGGCTAGGGCAGGGAAGAGAGGCTTGGGCACTGGAAGAGGGCGTCTGGGCAGGGGAAGTCGGTCAAAGGACTAGATGGAGGGAGTCACCTTAGTGAGAGCGTTGCAGGAGGGGAGGCAGAGGAAGTGGGGGACGGGGTTGAGGAAGAGGGTGAGGACGTGAGGTGAGGGGTCAGGGCCTGGGAGAGGGTGCCAGGGAGTCGGTTAGGGAACGGGGAGCTCAGGGGGTTGAGGGGTTAGACAGAAAAAGCGGATGGGGGCCGGAGGATGTAGGTGGGCTGAGAGGGGAGAGGGGTGGAGAGGGCCAGTGGGCCAGCAGGCAGGGAGGAGGCGTGGACACGGGGAGAAGTTATCAAGACATGGGTCTTTTGGGGGTGCAGACAGCTCTGGGGTGGCCTGGCACTCTGATGAGTCAGACCTCCCCCCTCCCCCCCCCCAGAGAGGGGAGACATGGGGCTGGGAGGCCTCTGGGCCTGAAGGCACAGGGGGCGTCCCAGTGGCCCAGGGTTACCCTGACACCTCCACCCCCCTCCACTTCCTCCCTGGCAGAGAAACTGTTTCCTGGCTAGCGCTATTTCTGCCCATCCGTTTCCAGAAGGCGGGGGGCTCCAGTCACCCCCTCCTCACCTCCCCGCAGTGCCCTCCCAGCCCCCAGGGAGCAGGGGCTGAAATAGCCTCAGGCCAGGATGTGGAGGGCATCAGAGGACGCAGCGCGGGCTCTCTAGAGGCCGCGGCGCTGGGGCAGCGGGGCTGCCCACAGGGGAAGGCTGGGGGTTGGGATGAGGGCAGAGGAAATGGAGACAAGCCTCTCTGCCAGGGAGGGTGGAACGAGGGGCTGGTGATGCCCAGGGAGGTGAGGATGGGATGACGATGGGGATCGGGGTGAGGGAGGTTGGGATCAGGGCGGGGATTTGAGGTGAACCCTGCAGAGGAGATGGGAAAGGACGGGGAGTGGCGTCTGGGGTCTGGGGGAGGCACGGCGTGGAGGTGCGGGCGGGGGGAGTTCAGGCGAGAGTTGAAGACGGGAGGGGGACGAGCGCGGTGGGTCGCTGACGGCCTGTGAACGGAGCTGGGTTGCGGGCAGATGGAGTGGGAGGTGGAGGCTGGGAACGGGGTTACCACGGGGACTCTGCACGGGGTGGAGACCGGGTGGACGCTGAGTTTGGGGGTGGGGTTGAAATTGGGCGCTGGGGAGGGGCTGAGACTGCAGGAGGAAGTTGGGGGGAGTGGAGTTGGAGGCGGATGGGAAGATGGACCTGGGGGTGCGGTCAGGAGGGAGACTGGGGAGGGAGAGGGTCGAAGTTGTACCTGCGGGCGGGATTAGAGTAGAGAATGGGGCGGCGGGATGGGCGGGGCCAGCTGGCGGTTGCCATGCTGTTGGGCAGAGTGACGAGGTCAAAGGTGGCGTTTGGAGAAAGGGGAAGGTTGGGGATGAGGATGTGATCTGTCTCCAGGTGGAGATCGCTTCGGGGTTGCAGTAAATGTAGGGGAGAAACCACATTTCCCCAGAAGTGTGGGGAAGACTGCCCCCCCCCGGAAGAAAGCATGTGAAGTCCTAACCCCCAGGACCTGAGAATGGGGCATTATTTAGAAACGGGCTCTACACAGGAGATTGAGTTAAGGCGAGGTCATACACCGGGCCCTAATCCGCTGGGACTGGTGTCCTTGTAGCGAGGGGAACTCTGGGCGCCGAGCTGGCCATGCTCAGAAGGAAGGGGACACGGAGTGTCACAGAGAGGGCCCGGTGGGGATTGAGGGCTGGAGTGACGCCGCCACCAGCCAGGGGACACCAAGGGTGTCAGCAAAGCGCCAGACGCTGGGAGAGGCCCCGAGAGTGCCTCCGAGGGGTGCGGCCCCCTGCCCACACCTGGGTTTTGGACTCCTAGCCTCCAAGCTGTGGGAGAACACATTTCTGTAGTTTTGAGCCCCCTAGTTTGGGGGTCTTTATTACGGCCTCATCCTGGAGAAACTACCACAGGTGGAGGGAGGTTTGGGGCGATTTGTCAGGGGGGGAAGGCAGGTGTGGCGTGGGGCTGGCGTGGGAGGTGATGCTTGGACATGGCTTAAGGTGGGTCTGAAGTTCAATGTCGAAGCTGGGGGTATTTAGGGCTGGCAGGGAGTTAGCTAGGGCGCTGTTCAGAGAGGGGTGGAGGGTTACCAGCAAGGCGAGGTGGGGGCTGGAGTATGGGGCGGGGCGGGGCATGGAGTTAGGGAGTGGCATAAGGTCCAAGTCAGACGCAGGTACTCTGAAAGGGGTGGGATTGAGGGTGAATGAGAGAGTAGGGAGGAAAAGAGGGTTGAATCTGGGGTTAGGGAGGAGATTGGAGGTGGGACAAATGGGGGTTCACCTGTAACTGGATGTGGGGGTGAGGTGGAAGAAGGCTGGCAGAGAGAGGGGCAGACTGCGGATGGGCGTGGAGATGGGGCGGAAGATGGAGCTGGGTGGCGGGTGTCCGGGCTGCACGGGACCCGCGGGCCTGGGCCCTGGAGGCGCGCGGGTGGGGGCGCAAATGGGCACTGCGATTCCCCCGGGATGGGGACTCACCTGACAGGGGTTCCTTCATCTTTGGAGGCTCCCGGGTCTTGGGTGGGGGCTCAGGAGCCGCCTCGCCGGCAGGCACCACCCTCTCGGCCAGGGAGGCGCGCCGGGGCTTGGGCCCGCGCCCCAGCCTCAGGAAGGCCAGTCTCCCCGCGGCCTCGCCGGTGGCCTCCTCGTCGGCCTGGGCCCGGCTGCCCTGAAGCCTGGCCAGGAGGCCGAAATCCGCCGAGCTCCTGCGCATGCCTGGGGGCAGCACTCGGCCCAGGAAAGAGCGGGACTGCCCGCTGCCGTGGCCCGGGCTGCCCGCCCGCCGGCCAGGGGCCCAGCCCAGCCGGAAGGGAGACAGGCCTGCCAGCTTCTCCAGGGTGGCGCGGCGGCCACACGACGTGCCGTTGGGCAGGCTCCCCAGCCGCCCGGTCTCCTCTTCCTCCAGCCCCTGCACGTCCTCAAAGGGGTTCCGAGAGGACCTCCCGGGCAGGGTCCCGGCCCGGGACACCTTAGAATCTGCCACCCTGAGACTCTTCAGGATGGGCATTTTGACAGGTGGGAGGACCTGAGGAAGAAATAATGGGCCATGAACGGTGTGGATGACGACACCTGCGTGTCCCCAGAACTTTGGGGCACGGGTGCCAGGCACTAGGCTGAGCACTCACTGAGACCTTGAATCCTCACCCTCCACGAGGCAGTCACTATCATTATGCCCATTTTGCAGATGAAAACAGACTCAGAAGGGCAAAGGCACTTGCCTAAGGTCCCACAGAAACTCAGGGACAAAGGCAAATGCACACTCAGACCTGTCTGCTTCTAGAGCACCTGGCACTCGGGCCTTTGCCCTCCGACTCCTGCCTGCACGTTTGCCCTCTTAGTTGACCCCATACTCTATGAAGAAACAGGCTAAGAGCCCTGCCTGGTGTGGCTCAGTGGATGGAGTGCAGGCCTGCAAACAGAAAGGTCACTGGTTTTATTCCAAGCCAGGGCACATGCCTGGGTTGTGGGCCAGGTCCCCAGTAGGGGGCGTGGGAGAGGCAGCCAATTAATGTTTTTCCCACACATTCTCTCCTCTTTCCCCCTCCCTTCCCCCCTCTTTGAAAATCAATAAATCTTCAAAGGAAGAAAGAGGCTCAGAGAAGGGAAGGCTCTCTTTCAAAATGGCACTGTGGCAAAGGGCAGAGACTGTTTGGGACCCAGGCCCCACTGCTATCCTAGCCGCACACCTGTGCGCCTGCCCCATCTCCCCGGTCCCATCAGTACCCTGCCACCCCTGCCCCATTCATTCCTTCCACACGCCTTCCTGGGAAATATCCACAGAGGCAAATCCACGGAGACAGAGTAGAGGCTGCCAGCGGCTGGGAGACTGGGACTGGGGAGTGAGTGTTTAATGATACAGTTTCCTTTTAGGGGGATGAAAATGTTCTGGAACTAAACAGAGGTGATGGTTGGCAACACTATGAATGTACTAGATGCCACTGAATGGTACATTTTAAAATGGTTAATATGCCCTGGCTGGTGTGGCTCAGTGGATTGAGTGCCGGCCTGTAAACTAAAGGGTCAGTGGTTCGATTCCCAATCAGGGCACAGGCCTGGGTTGCAGGCCAGGCTCCCAGGAGGGGGCCTGTGAGAGGCAACCACACATTGATATTTCTCTCCCTCTCACCCTCCCTTCCCCTCTCTTTAAAAATAAATAAATAAAATCTTTAAAAAAGAAAAAAAGACTTTCCTAGGTATTTGCCGTGGGTCCAGCCCTGTGTAGCCACTGGGGACGCAGCAGTGGCCAAGGAAGACCCAGTCTTTGCCCTTACAGGTCTTGAAGCTTCCCACCTTTCACCTACTTGGTCCCCCATCTCCCTTCTTTTCCATGGTCCCTACTCTGGTCCAAGACCCCTCCTGCTTTCCTGCTTCCTCCCTGGTCTCCAGACTCTAGTTTTGGCCCCTCCAGTCTGCCTTTGAGGATCTTGTGAAAGCACAAACCTGCCCTCCCCTTCTCTTAACCTGCCATGGCTCCCCAGTGCCCTCGGGGCAAAATTCAGGCCCCTCGCTTGCCAGCTGTCCTCCTCAGCAGTGCTATCCCACATTCTCTTCCTTACTCTGGCATCTGTTGATTCTTTTTTTAAAGCCCCTTTCCTATTTACTTACTTACTTACTTACTTATTTATTTTTAGAGAGAGGGTAAGAGAGGGAGAGAAATACTGACGTTAGAGGATACATCAATCAGTTGCCTCTTACACCCCCCCAGCTGGGGACCTGGCCTGCAATCCAGGCATGTGCCCTGACTAAGAACTGAATCGGCGACCTTTAAGTTCGCAGGCTGGCACTCAATTTACTGAGCCACACGAGTCAGGGCGGCCTCTGTTGATCTTTTTACACCGAAGCCTGTTCAGGTTCCAATCATGTTTTAGGACCCAGCCCTAGCACCTCCTCCTCCCTGATGCCTGGACTGGGTCAGATGCCTCCCTCAGGACTTCTCCTACCTCACCCCAGCCCGTTCTGGGTTGTCATTGTCTGGGGGTGGTTCTGTGTCCCCCACTGGACTGTGAGCCTCCAGAGGGCAGGGTCAGGACTGTCTTGGTCACCACTGTGTCCCCAGCTCCCAGGTCAGGCATTTGGGGAACGAATGGGTGATAAACAGGAAGTGAAGGAAGGAGGAAAAGACTTCATTCCTTGTGGGGAAGAGGAATGATGAGTCAGGCTGGAGGGGTCAATGAGGAGCAGGCCACAGCGGACCTTAAATGCCGTGGTCGGGGACTCGGGCTGCCTCCCAAGGGCCCTGGGGAGCCACGGGAGGGTGCTTTTTGAAATGATGAAATAGTCCAAACATTTAGAAAAGTCTAGAGAACAAACTTAATCAGAAACTCAGTGCTTGCAATCCTAGCGGCAACTAACGCAAACATCGGCTCGGGGCGTTCCGGCTTTTTTTAATAATCAAGCACGACGCATGCGCCGACCCCGGAAGCCCGGGCCGAACCTGCTCCCCCAGCCCTCGCCCAAGGCCAGCGGCTTCTGAAATACCTGCGCGACGGACGGTCACCCTATGCCCACGCGGGCTTGTGTCCAGAAATAACAATACATCCTATTACACGGTTTCCAGCTCTCTTTAAATGCTTTCATTCCACGTGGATCCTGCAGTTTGATGTTTTGAGGGGAGATCACTTATTTTGGTGCTACATACTATTCTGCTGTGCAACTGTGGCTGAACCGGGTCGAGGGCCAGGTGTCCCACTGCTGGACCTGGGGGTGGTGTTGAATCGGGTCTGAGCCTGCGAGGGATGGGGTCAGAACCAGGCCGCAGTGTGGGGGAGCAGGGGGGCTGGGGGCGGGCTGATGCTGAAGGGGCCCTGAGCTGGCCAGCCTGTGGCTCTTTCCCAGAGGGGGGTTCCCTTCTTTCCTCCCGACTTCAGCCTCTAGACCTCAGCTGTGTTTCTCCAGCCTCCTCTTGGAAGAAACACAACCTCCCAGCCTCTCTAGGGTCTGTGAGGTCCCTTATCCCCCAGGGAGGGAGTCACCATGACAACCCCTGGCCTGGAGCCCCCACCCCCACCCCTGCCCATGGCTGAGGGCAATGATACCACTCCTCAGTGAGTACCACACACTCTCCACATTCTGATTTCACTGTCTCTCGTCCTCCAGACAGGCTTTTTCTATGCACCTCACCCCCAAAACGGTTCCGTCTTCCCCAAGGACTGGCCCCAAATCCCTCCACAATCCCACTGCCCACTCACAAAGGGAAGCTTGGAGTTTCCTCCCGTGGAAGCCGACTCGGCTCAGGCCAGACTGGATGTCCCCACACCAGCTTCCATACCCACTCCCGTGCTGGATCCAATGCCCCCAAACCAACATCCCGGACCTGGCGGCAACATTTTCCCCAAACTCGCCCCGACGTCTTTCCCCTTCCTGGCTCCAACACCCCCTCTGCAAATGGGCTCCAACATCCTGCCCCCTCCAGCCCCTTGTCTACCGCCCGGTGCCAGGCCCCTGACTCACTTCCGAGGCATCCCCAAGCCCCCGGGCCCTGCAGGATGTCTTGGCCACCAGAACTTCCCTCTCTGGGCTCCTCCTCCTCTTCCTCGCTGCCAGCCTTTCCCCAAATACCCAAGCCCTCCACAGACAGCCTGACCTGTTTGCAGAAGCCCTCACCGCCTCCGGTCCTCAGGGCCTGCACCACAGAAATGCCCTTACCAGTTGCCTGTCCAAGCCTGACCCTAACTAACAGCTTCCATCCAGCCTTGCCCCCAAATGACCAGCCACCAGCCCAGCCTGTTTCAGGTTCCTCCATGTCTTTGCTCCCAACCCATCCCCACCTCCCGCTCCATCACCCTCCCAACCCTCGTCCCCTCTCCCATCTCCAAGACCCCGTGTCCTGGGGGCAGAGCAGAGCACGCCTCTGCCCCCTGGCCCCTGCCTGCCCACCTGCACTCTGAGGACATGGCACCAGCCACGCCTCACCTCTCCTCGCCGGGTGGCTCAGAGCCCGCCCTCCACACCCGCACAGCCTCTCTGGATCCCCAGTCTCCCCTGCAAGCCTGCCTGCTCCCACCTCTCCCTGCCCCCTGGCTGGCAGCCTGCACAGGTCAGGTCCCAGATTCTGTCTGTGCCCCAGGTTCTCCAGGCTTCAGGACAAGTGTTTCCTCCAACGCTGGGCCAGCCCAGCTCGAGGCTACGCTGCTTTCCCGGGAGGCCATGAATCCTGCCCCCTTTCCCCAGCCTTCTCACCTCTGCTCTCAGTGCCTGGTCCCTCTGTCCTGCCGCTGTCCTGTGCTGAGGCTACTTCTGCCAAGACTGCCAAGGGCTTGGATCTGAGGAGGGGGGGGTTAGAGGAGGTCAATTTCCTGTCAGGAAACCCCTCCCTCTCTGGGGCCAGGGTTGGGAAGGGCTCGTTATCTGTCTGCCCTTCCAGACCAGGCTGCGGTCTAGCCCCCACCCTTACCCAGCCGGCCGGAATAGCCCCCCCCCCCCCGCCTGCTCTTCACGCCTCCCAAGGTGACAACACCATCCTGGGCACCCGGGGAGATGCCCCTGCTGGATGTGGGCTCTCTCTCGGTCCCCTGCTGTAGGGGAGGGCACGGAGGCAGGGTCTGCGGGGCCCAGGTGCACGAGGGAAGACCCAGTGTTGGGGCGGGGCTGCGGAACGGGGCGCTGGCCCTGGTTGGTGGCTCCGCCGGCTGGAGCGTGGTCCCTGGGACGGTATGGAAGGCTACCAATCCACTGATCGGTCGGTTTTCCTCTCTTTCTCTCTATCTCTCTCCCCACCCCACACCCCACCTCTAAAATCAATAATAAAAAAATATACCCTCGGGTGATGCTTTAAAAGAAAAGAAATGGGGCTGTTTCCCTGAAAGCCCCTGGCCCCAGGTCTCCAAATGGCCCCCTCCTTTCTTATCATCTTGGTCTCAGCCCCAGTGTCCCTTCCTCACAGGAGACACCCCCCCATCCAGCCAAAGCGCTCCTGCCCCTCCTGCCCCCCAGATCTGAGCCATGGCTCTGAATGGTGGATTCCTTCATAGTGCCTTCCCCAGGCTGGACCAGTCAGGATCCTCTGCTTCCCCTGTAGATTTTCTGTAAATTCAAAGCAGATGGTTCAGGTGTTCGTCTGCATGCCACCCAGACGCAAGCCTGGCACAGAGTCGGTGCTTGGTTAAGATTTGCTGACCCAGTGCACAAGTGGGGCTGGTTGGAGCAGAGGCGGGGGCTGGAGGCACAGTTGGGGCTGGGAATGAGCTGAGTGTTAGGTGAGGTTAGATGCACAGTTAGGGTCACTTTAAAGGCTGGGTTTTAGGTGTCGGTGGCCTTCCAGGTGCTGGGCTGGGACGAGGGATCACTTGCCTGGGCAAAGTTGGGGTTCCAGTCAGCATTATGGGCAAGGGCTGGGCTCAAGAGTTGCTGCCTTCCTTCCAGCCCCAGCTGACAGCCTCTGTGCAAGGACTGGGTTTGCCAGACACTGGGCATCGGAACAGGAGCTCTTTAGGTGGCCGAGGGAAGGAGGAGAAACGGGCCTTGTCCCCTTCTGGTCAGTGTGGACCCCTGGTCGTCAGGAGGTGGCCCGGGTTGGGACCAAGTGGCCTGTTGGGGGCTGTGATCACTGTCACAGCTCCCTCTCACTTTTTCAAATTTAATTTTTATTAAGACATCATTGATAGAGAATTCAACTTTTTAAAGTGTACAATTCAGTGGTATTTAATAGGTCCACAAAGTTGTGGCAACCATCACTGCGATCCAATTTCAGAACATTTCCATCACCCGAGAAAGACACCCCTGTGCCCTGGCCGGGCAGCTCGGTTGGCTGGGGCATTGTCCCGGTACACAGGCTGCGGGTTCAATCCTCTGTCAGGGCACATTCGAGAATCAACCCATGAATATATAAGTCATTGGAACGACAAACATAAGAAAAGAAAAAGAAACTCTCTAACCCATCAGCAGCCACTCTTTATTCCTTTCTCCTCCCAGCCCCACAGATTGACGTGCCCCCAAATGGGGACTTGGCCTGTAACACAGGCATGTGCCTTGACTGGAAATCAAACCAGCAACCCTTTGGTTCGCAGACTGGCGCTCAATCCACTGGGCCACACCAGCCTCGACAGGCTCTTCCTTTTTAAAGCTCAGTCTCCTCCCTCCTCTGGGAAATGGAGTGGGGACTGTACTGGGACCCGGAGCCAAGGCGCGACCTTCCAGGTGTAAGGAGGTGATCTTCTGCCCCCGTGTGGTGCATGGGAGAACTGCAGCTCTCTGAGCCAGATCTGTGAAGGAATTAGGAGTGACTCAGCTCCCCCAACCCATTCCCAAGACTCCACCCCTCACCCAGCAGAGCCCTTGGGATCTCAAAGTTTCTAAACCATCCTGAACTCTTCCCTCTCTGCTGATCATTATCCCTGAGGTTCCTAGGACCTCGTTTTCTGAATAATAATAGTAATGCTACCCACTTATGAGGTTCTAATTGGTTCCCATGTGAAGCACTTCTATAGCCTCGTTAATTTATTGCAGACTGAGGTTGCTACTCTTATTATTCCGGCACAGGTAACCCTAGTCGTTAAGAGCCCGAGTTCTGGAGTTTGGAGGCCCTTGAGTTCAAATCCCGGCCCTGCAGCTGGCCAGCTGTGTAATGAGGGTGTGATTTTTCTCCTTTGGGTCTCTGTTTCCTCATCTGTAAATGGGGTTCATAATGATAATTCAACCTCGTAATGATGGGGTGCAGAAAGGATAAAGCCCTCAGAGCCTGGCGAAAAGGAAGAGGAAGCCTCTGTGAGTCCACATAGCTGGTTGTATCCACCAGGGATACTGTGGTAAAGGTTTAACAACCAGCCCTCTAGGGGGTGGTGCTAGGGAGCCTTAATTTGTAGCGTTTGCCAGGTTCCATGGCATAAATGTTCCCACCCTGGCTAATGTCAAGGTGATGTCACTGAAAGTGTTTATTTTGGGGGAGGGGAAGAGAGACTCAGTGGCCCATTATACAGCAGTTTCACTACGCAGATACGGTAAATGTAAATGACTCCAGAATCACGTTCTAGTAAAACAATTCGGATGTGATGAGCATTACCTTTGTTTTAAATACAATTTATTTAAGTGTATGTTTTCATAATTTAATTCTTAAAACACTTAATTTATCTATTGTTAGTGGGAGGGGAACGTAGGGAGAGAGGGAGAGAAACACTGATGTGAGAGAAAAACGTGGATCAGTTGCCTCTCATACACGCCCCAACTGAGGACCAAACACAGCCCAGGCATGTGCCCTTAGTGGGAATCAAACCCGCAACCTTTTGCTTTGCCAGACGATGCCCACCCAAGCCTCACTGGTCAGGGCTGCATCATTTAATTTTTCATAGTGGCTGTTTAACAACCGGTCCCAAAATTCCTGAGACTAACAATCAGCTCGTTTGAGCCATATCCATCATACCGCTGTTACCATCACATCCGCTTTTAGAAAGGGAAACTGAGGCGCAAGATGATGGCCAGACATGGGCAGGGCATGGGCCCCAACCAGAGGCTGTGTGATTCTGAAGCCAGGGCTATGCCATGCCCCTCCTTCCTTCCTCTTATTCTAGCCTAGAGGTCATGGGTGGTCCTCACAGGACTATGTGACCTCAGCGACGCCCTTGCCCTCGCTGGTCTCAGTTTATCCTTTGCACCTGCTTCAGCCCTGCAAGGAAGGCAACGTGCGGATCCTTCCCTCACCTCATAGACTGGAAACTGAGACCAGATGGTCTCCAGAATCACGTTCTGGAGTGATTCTGGAGTGACATCGCTGGGCAGAGTCCTCAGACCCTGGCTGGGAAGAGGAGGCGAGGAGACTGCAGCCCACAACCTTGTGGTCTGGAGCTTTCTGGGAGGTGGAAGGTCACTCCTCTGCAGTGGCTCCGCCCGGAATACCATCCCCACCCCCCACCCCGCACCCTCAGTCCTGTGTCCCCCAAAAGCTTCCTGGGCCCCATGACGGGGCAGGAGAAGGCGGACTGTGCCCTCCGCCTGGCTCTTGCCTCTGGGAGCTTTTCTGCCCCTTCTCTTTCTCTCCGTTCTCTTCAAAGGTCTTTGCGTCTCTGTGTGTATCTCTTTGTCTTTCTCCCCATCTTTCTCCGTGAGTCCCTCAGTCTTTGTCTCTCTCCGTGTCTCTGGTCTCTCTTCACATCTCTGTCTCTTTGTATGTGTCTCTCCCTACGTTTCTCCCTCTTTGTGTGTGTGTGTGTGTGTGTCTCTGCGTCTCTGGCGCTCTGCCTTGGCGTTTCCCTCGCCTTCCCTTCCGGTGAGTCTCCTCCACGCTCCTGTGAGAACATGCTCAACCTCAACGCGCTGCAACCTGCCTCCGCCCCCGGAGCCCCCGGCCCGCCCCGGGCTGCGCCTTTAAGGGCCGGCGGCAGGGGGCGGGGTCTCGGCGGCCCCGCCCTGCCCGCCCCTCCCCCTGACGTCCCTTCCTTCCCGGCCCCTCCGCCGCCTCCCTCCACCACCGCCCGGGCCAGCTCCGCGCCCCCTCCCCGGCCCCCGCCCGCCCGTCCGCCTGCCCGCCGCCGGCCGCCCCTATGGCGCCCTGGGCCCCCACTGCGCGGGGCCACTAGGACCCTCGGCGTCCCCTTCCCTCCCCCTCCCTGCCCCCTCTCACGCCGCGTGAACCCGGGTGTTCGCGGCACCCAGCTTTTGAGCTCGCGTCCCCAGGCCGGCGGGGGGGGAGGGGAAGAGGGGACCCCGGCACCCCTGTCCCCCCCCACCCGGCCGCCCAGTCCCCCGGGACCCGGAGAAAATGTCTTCGCGGACGGCGCTGGCCCCGGGCAACGATCGGAACTCGGACACGGTGAGTAGGGCCCGGTCCCTGGGGCAGCCCCAGCCGGGTCTGGCGGCCGAGCCCCTGGACCTGCCGTGCCCCTCGCCGCGCGGGCCCTGCCCTCGTTTCCCGGGCCCGGCCCGGCCCGCCACCTCCCGACCCCCGCGCGCACTTCCAGGACTTTCGACCCTCCCCCACTCCTCAGCTTGCCCGACCCCCGGGGGCGCCCCTCTCTCGGGACCCCTCTCTTGTCCCTGTGCAGACCGCTTCCGCTCGGGGCTCTTCCCTCCAGGAAGCCCCCTCCCCTGCCTTCCAGGACCCCTCCCTTCCCCGGTGTGTTCTTAAGCCCCTTCCCCTTCAGGCCGCCCCGACGCGACCATTGGCCCCCTCCCGGATTTGCAGGGCTCCTGACCCCAGGGCCCAGCCCTGGCCGTCTCGCAGGAAGGCCTGGCCCAGTCCTGCCTCTGACTCTGGCCTTTCCGGCCGGATCTGGGTGCCGGGCTCTCCAGGAGCCCCCCTCCTCTCGTTCCCAGCCCTCCGCCCCTCCTGCTCCTGTGGGCACCCCCTCACAGGAAGCCGGTTTCCACCTTTCCCTGGCCCAGGGCCCTTTCCATCTTGTTCAAGGTCTCTCCACTCCCAGGCCTGGTCCCCATCTTCCAGGCAGCCCTGTCCCCGGATTCCCAGCACCCCAGGTCCTCCAGAGGCTACTGGACCCTCTCTGGTCTCTTCCTCTCCCAGGAAGCCTTGGCCTCCAACTTCCAGGCCCCCAGCCCAGTCCTGGATTTCTAGGCCCTGGACCAGCCTGACTCCAGGCCTCATCCTCCCTGTGTCAACTCCGCTTCAGGCAAGCCCCCACACCAAGCCCTCCACCCCTGGATGCCCACCTTGTCCAGGCCCTTCCTACAGAATACTGTCTCTGCCCCTGGACCTTCAGGGCCCTATCCCTCCTCCTGCCTTTAGACCTCTTTCTTCCTGGCGAAGGTCTGGCCTCCCAGGGAAGCCCCCTGCCCAGCTTCAGAGGTCGTTCCCAGCTCACAGGGCCTGGGCCCACATCCTCCTTCCAGAAGACTCCTGGACTCCAAGCCTCTGGCCTTGCCCTGGCTCTCAGCCCTCTTCTCTTGTCTTCTGGAAGCCTCCTTCCTCCCCAAGTCTAGGCCCCTTGACCCCCACGGGCTCAGCCTTTATTCCTCTGGGCTGCCCCTTGCCCAGGAAGCCCCTTGTCCCAGACTTGCGGGCCCCAGAGCTTTCTCTGGTTCCAAGGGCTGCTCCTGCAAAACCGCTTCTTTGACTTCTAGGAATTCCCCCAAGCCCTAGGCCCCAGGCCCAGGGAGTGTTGACCTCTGACTTCCACTGCCACATGGCTTGGACCCTTCCTATTATCCCCAGGCTCTCCCCCGCCCCGCAACCCGTCCCTGTATACACCGCAACCCAGAACACCCTGGGGAGACTCTCCCTCCTCATTTCCCTGGTTTCTGATTGCTCTCTGCTTCTAAAGACTCACTAACCAATGCCAGGCTCCTCCCCAGCTGGGGTCTTTGTCCCTTTCCCCCAGGCCTTGTTCCAGGCCCCTGCTCCCCACCAACCCCACTCTCATCCCAGATCCCACCAGAGAGATTGGTCCTTGCAGGACCCTTCCCCACAGAGATCCCCATCACCACCACCGCCACCACCCATGCTTCAGGCCAGACTCTGACTGGGAGTCTCTGGGGAGAGACCCCTTCCCCACCCACCCCTCTAGCCACTATAGAAAGTGCCAGATTGCCCACAGGCCTGAGTTCAAGTACTGGCTCTGCCAGCCGGTCTGCGCTGTGCCCTCAGACCACGGGTTCTCCCTCCCTGGGACTCAGTTGCCTGCCCTGGAGAATGGGGGCGATCCCTGGCATCCGCCAGAGGACGACTCGGGAGGATACGGGCGCAGCCGGGCGCACAGGATGCGCGCCGCACAAGTTCGCGCTGTTGTGACTGTGGGTATGAGTCAGATGGCCGTGGATTCTCAACCCAGGGCTGTCCCAGTTGTTGCGTGAACTTTCAGATCCGCTCGCTGCTCAGAGCCTCCCTTTACCTCTCTGCCCGGCCAGTGAGAGTACCTCCCTGTTAGGGGCGTTTCAAGGAGCCCGGGAGATTATGTGAGTAAGAGGCGCAGGGTCAGCCATGTTGTAGCGGCTATTATTGTTGTTATTGCTTTGATTATTCAGGCAGGCATGGATTAAGTCTAGTTTCTATCCCTCCCTAGCTGTGTGACCTCAGGGAAGTGACCTCACCTCTCTGAACCTCAATTTACTCATCTGTAACGTTGGACTCACGCAAGCCCTTCCTCCTCCTTTTGTCTTCCGGATTTGTGGGGGGTGGGGATTTGGGGAGGTCTAATCCCCTTCTCTCCTGCCCTCCCAGTTCTGCTGTGTGGGTCCTGAGTGTCAGTCCTGGCTGGGGCCACCCTGCAACCTCTGGAGTCTGAGGTTGCAGCCCCCTGTACTGCTACCTGGTTACTGTGTTGACAGCCACGTGGGGTCATGCTACCCCACCCTAGGTTCCAGGCCCCCCACCCCCAGCCTCTCAGGAGGTTCCCTAGCAACAGGCCTGGTGTTGGGGCGCCAGCCGGCGGGAGGGAGCCGGGCCAGCTGGTGGTGCCAGCCAATTTTAGCTCCCGCCCCCGGCCCCTGGGGGCTTCGTCACCCACTGCCCCAGCTGCCCCTTGCAGGGGTTCCTCAGCCCTGCCGCCTTCAGTGGGTGCCAGCCCACACCCAGTTGGCTCCCCTGGTGCCACCTGATGGGGATTCTGTTCTGAGCTGTTATCTCCGTGGGGATCCGGGCCTTATCCGCCAGCATCTCCACGTTCCTTCTCCTGCCCCAGGAGGCCTGGGGTTGGGAGCAGCCCGGTGGAATGTGGGAGAGAGCTCGGCATCCAGGAGTCTGCGGGGCCAGGTTTGACTCCCAGGTGCTCTGCTTCCCCTGCCCCGTGACCTTGGGCAAGATGCTAATCCCACCTCGGCCTTGGGGTCCCTGTCTGGGGAATTGGCGTCGTAACTGGGCCCACACCAGAGGCCAGGGCTTCCGCAGAGGAGGTTCCTTCTGCCCCGTGTTGAGAACACTGTATCTCTGCTTCTTGAGTGACCTTGACAAGGCGCAGTCTGTCCCCAAGCCTCAGTTTCTCCTCCGGAACAGGAGGAAGCAGCGCCACCCTCACGGGCTCTGGGGATCAGGTGTGAATGGCATGTGTATCGGCCTGGGGCTTGGCCCCTGGTAAGGCCACGAGGTGGAAGTGATGTGGCAGTGTGAGACAGGGAGCTGCCGTGGTGGCGAAGGGCATCAGCTCTGAGGGGGAGTCTGGACTCGGGTCCCGGCCCTGGGCCTCAGTTTCCCTACATGTAAAATGGGGAAGGTGAGGCATTATTGGCTGGCACTCATTAAATGCTGGTCCTCCCCACTCCTAGGTGGCCTGGCAGATCCCCGCAAGGAGCAGCCCCAGCCTCAGCCAGCCGCCTGCCTGTCCTCCTTTCTTCCGCAGCTTTCCGGGCAGGGCATGGGGTCTGAGTGGAGCCACTCGGCTCGGGCCTACCACTGCCTCTGTCACCCGCACCTTGGGCCCCAGCCCTGAAAGGGAGGCACAGTCCCTGAGGCTCACAATCAGGACAGGGCAGCCTGTAGCAGGCAGGTGACCTGCAGGAGAGAGAGACAGGGCGGCAAGAACAGAACGCTGGGGACAGAGGAGCGATGGTGGCGAGACAGCGGGTCAGGGCTGGAGTGAGACACAGGGTTTCGTTGGGGGGGGGCGTGTGCAGCGAGGGAGCTGGAATGTTTTCAGGGAGGATAACAGTGGGGGCAGAACCGTGTCAGGGCAGAATGGGAGGCTCTCGGTGACTGTGCTTAGAGTTGAATCGGGGATCGGAAGAAATTGTTAGGGCACTAAACTGGAAATAAAACACGGTATGGGCTTTGGGTTTTGGAAGAGAATTTGGGGGCTGAAGTGGGGACAGTGATGGAGGAAACAGGGTGTAGGAGGCAGTGAGGGCTGGGGGGGTGTCGAGACCAGGTCGAGGTTAGCGCTGATGGGGGCTGAGGCTGCAGCATTTGGAACAGAGCGTCTCGGCCAGTGGAGGTCCCGGTAATTAGAAAAGGAAGATGTGGGCACGCGACAGCGGGGAGGGCTGGAGGAGAGACCTGATGTCTGGGGGCCTGGCTGCTGCAGAGTTGGCCGGGGCCCAGAGTTTTTGTTCTTGGAGGCGTCTTTCTGGAGAGCGAGATGGGAGACCCAAAGGCGTCTCTTGTCGCCCTGGCTTGGGCTTGTAACGCGGCCGCCGGAGTTAACTGCTCCAGCGCTGGGCTCCACTGCAGGTGGGTTGGATGGGCGCTGCCCCCCCCACCCTCACGCTCCGTCTCCCCCACCCAGCATGGCACCTTGGGCAGCGGCCGCTCCTCGGACAAAGGGCCGTCCTGGTCCAGCCGCTCCCTGGGCGCCCGCTGCCGGAACTCCATCGCCTCCTGCCCTGAGGAGCAGCCCCATGTGGGCAACTACCGCCTGCTGAGGACCATCGGGAAGGGCAACTTTGCCAAAGTCAAGCTGGCCCGGCACATCCTCACCGGCCGGGAGGTGAGTGGCGGTGGGGGGGGGGGTACGGCTTGCGGGGGCCAGGTTCTGCAGCACTGGTGCTGGGGATGTGGGCTTGGCCCTCATTTTCCTCTGTGGCCTCAGGGAAGTCCCTGCCTCTCTCTGGGACAGAACATCTGAGGTTTCTCCGGAAGAGCCCAAGGAGGAGAAGAGAACTAATTTCAGGCATCCTTGAAATTGTCAGGAAACTTCAAATCACAGGCAGAGCTGCATGCTGTGTTTTTAAGAATTCCTGTACCTTTTGTAACCTTGTGTCTAAACCTGGGCCACCTCCCTGTGATAACGGTGGACTTTGATGCTACCAGCTCTTCAGTGATCTCAAGGAGAACACAGGGTTCATTGGCCGTCTCAATGACATACGCACCCTGCCTCCCCTGGCAGAGCAGGCGGGTGCCCTAAGTATGGCAACAGTGTTGCAGCCAGGGCCCTGGCAGTCGCTGGAACCTAGGTGTGACGCCTCTAAGTCAGCTAAACGGGGAAAAGAGGTGGTGGGTGGGTTCCTGACTCCTCTGCACCCCCTTCAGTTTCAGAGCAAGTGGTGGGCGTGATTCCTCCTGCCTGGGATGAACGCTCTCCTGCCCTCGCACTGTCTGCACTCGCACACACAGACACCAGGCCCCAGTGGCTGTATGGGCAAACCCTGCCAAACATTTCCATTTTGTGGCGGTCCTTCCAGGACTAAAGAAAGAGGTGCCACTGCCCAAATGATGTCACGTGCTAGTGCGACAGGGACCGCAGAAGCAGATAAGGAATACATTAATGGGCTAGCCACACGTGGGAACGTAGATACAGAACTCAGAGCGAGCTGTTTGGTGACAAAGCTGGGCTTGTCCCAGGGATGCACAGTCCCTTCCAGACTCGCAATTTATTCCTGTACTTCGCCACGTTCACAGATTCAAGGAGAGAAGCCATATGATCGCCTCGGTACTGGCATACGAAGTGCCTGGCAGAATTAAAAACCCATTCGTGAGCCTCTGAGGGAAGCCAAGGGACCCTCTCCCCCACAGAGGACACGTCATTCCCCTTCTGTGCCTCTGGAGCGTGATTCCAGGGGTTTCTCAGAGGACTGGTGTCTGAGGGGGCAGGGCCTCCCGGGGGAGAATTCTGTCGAACAAGATAAATATAAGGAGACGTCAGTAACATTCTGATCGCCCCCATGATTACTGCCTCAAAGCTCTTTCAAAACTATATATAGCCCTGGCTGATGTGGCTCAGTGGATTGAGCACCAACCTGTGAACCAAAGGGTCGCCAGTTCGATTCCCAGTCAGGGCACATGCCAGGCCAGGTCCCCAGTAGGGGGCGTGTGAGAGGCACCACACATTGGTGCTTCTCTCCCTCTTTTTGCCTCCCTTCCCTTCTCTCTGGAAATAAGTAAATAAATTAAGTAAGTAAGTTAAATAAATACAATATTTAAAAAAATAAAACTATACATATTTTTTTAAGTTGTAAGTGTTCAAGGAGTAGATTCCATTAGGCTGTATAGGTCCAGATTCCAGGCCACAAACTTAGTAGCCACATAACCTTGGCCAAGTAGCAGGATGGCTCCGTGCCTCAATTTCCCCATTGGTAAGATGGGAGTCATTCTAGCAGCTGTCCACGGGGGTGCTGTGAGGGTTGAGAGAGTCACTGTTTGTAATGTGTGTAGACCGGGGCCTGGCACAAGGGACTGGTCAGTAAGCGTTAGCTACAGTTTTTGTTTATTGCTGCACAGTTTGTGTATTAAAACAAGGATGTGATGGGTGAGGGGTATGAGATGCCCTCCCAAAGGGCCTCTCGAGGTCCCAGTCACTCTCACACACTCACATGAGCCCCTGGAGCAGCACCACCCAGGCCCCACTAGGGAATAGGGAACAGTTCCTTATAAAAGTAAGGGCAGCTCTGGACACAGTGAGAATAGCGTGTACAAAGGTCCTGAGGCTCAGATTCCCATCCACTAGGAATGGCCCAGGTGATCCGAGTTGGGGTACCTTGACCTTGTCCCCCTCCTTTGACCTCCAGGTTGCCATCAAGATCATAGACAAAACCCAGCTGAACCCCAGCAGCCTGCAGAAGGTGAGGCCAGGGAGCCTGGAGAGTGTGGGGGTGTGGCTGGGAAGAGGGTCCTCAAAACCAGCCACCCTCATCTTCCTTCCTTTCTTCCAGCTGTTCCGAGAAGTTCGTATCATGAAGGGTCTAAACCACCCCAACATCGGTGAGGAGGGGAAGGGAGTGGGCCCCGAGGCTACCCACCAGGGCCTGTGGGAAAGGAGAGGGTCAGGGGCGTGGGAGAACTGGTGGTTATCATTGTTAGAAAGAGCTGGTTTTCTCCCAGCAGTATCTCTGCTCACTGGCTCTGTGACCTTGGCCAAGTCACTTAACCTCTCTGAGCATCAGTTTCCTCCTCTGTAGTGCGAGTGATAGGAGGGCCTGCATCAAGGTCATTGTGAGGATTGGATACAATCGTGCATGCAAACCACTCACTTCAGAGTTAATCTGTGGGAGCTGGGCTGATTATTGTCATCAGTAGCAACCATTGTCATTGTCATTGTCACTGTCATCAGGCAGAGGAGAGTAAGAGAAAGGGCTCTTCACCAACAGGAGCAGGATTTGGCCAGGCCTGGATGTGGCCGCACAATTTATTCATCCTTTGTATGTTCACTCAGTAAATATTTATTGGGGGCCCACTATGTGCCAGATGCTGGGGACCCAGCGGTGGAGGAAACAGGCATAATCTTTGGCCTCTTGGAGCTGAGCTGACGTGCTTCTGGGAGAGACAGTAGAAAAGGTTGAGGAGTGGGATATCTGCCATCAGTAGGGAGCCCTTGAGTAAGGGGTGCCATGGTCCGGCACATCCGCAGTTACTGAGTGGGGGGGGGTCGCTTCCTCCGTGACCGCCGTCCCTCTGCCCATCGCAGTGAAGCTGTTCGAGGTGATCGAGACCGAGAAGACGCTGTACCTAGTGATGGAGTATGCAAGCGCTGGTGAGGCCCCTCCCCCCCACCCTGCTCACTGGGCCCCCTCCGTGCCCCGCCCTCACCCCCTCGGCCTTTGCCTCGCAGGAGAAGTATTTGACTACCTCGTGTCACACGGCCGCATGAAGGAGAAGGAAGCTCGAGCCAAGTTCCGACAGGTAGGGGTTCCGGCTGCGGGTGGGGCTGGGAGGGGTGCCTGATTGCTGGGCGTGGTGATGGGGGTGTGGCTTATGTCAGTGGGGGTGGAGCTGGAGAGTTGGGTGTCCATGGGTGTGCAGGTGCCCAGGTGTGAGGCTCTCCAGGTGTAGGTGTGCAGGTGCCCAGTTCGGTGGGTGACAGAGGCAGGCAGGAGGGAGCCCAGGTGTGCAGGTGTCAGATATGCGGGTGCCAGGGTGTGCCCAGTGTGTTGGAGTGTGGCTAAGAGGGCCTGGAGATACTGGGTGCTGAGGTATGAGTGCGGGAGTGTGGATTTGGAGATGTGGGTGCCCAGGTACACAGGAGTGTAGACGGGTGGGTAGAAGTGTGTATGGCAGCCTGAGTGTCCGGGTGAGGGGCCCAGGTGCATGTGTAAGTTAGTGGGTGAGAGGGCGTGCAGTGCTGGGGTATCTAGGTTGGGGGGAGAGGGCCTGCAGTTCTGGATGTGTGGCAGTGTGGATGCACAGGTGTGCAAGAGTGTGGGCGGGGCCCGGGTGTGGGTGTGTGGGTCATGTGCTGTAAGGTTGTCCAAGTGGATAAGGTGTGTCGCTCTCTGGGTGTGTGGCGATGAGGCGTACGTGAGGGTGTTCAGGGGCTGGGGTAAACATGCAGCTGTGAGGGTGCCCCCGTGGGTAGGGGGCCTGGGGAAGGGCATCCATCCACAACTGTCCAGCAGCCCTGATGCAGCTATACAGGCAGTGGGGGTCCTCCACCCCAGAATGTGGGGGCCTGGGGGCCACCTGCTGGTGACGACATTCTCGTGTATGTGTCCCATGTGCAAGTCAGGAGGGGGCTGGTCCTCGTGTCTTCTTGGTGCCAACGTCTCTGCAGGAGGGTGTCCTGAAGTCTGGTTGTGAGGGTGTCTGGGTGTCTGAGTGGAGGGGAGTGGCTGTGGAGGCCCCGCAGCCCTTCCAGCTGTGATCGAGTCAGGGTTCAAGGCCCCAGCATCTCGGTTGTGAGTGGGCTCATGGGGTCTCCAAGGAAGGCTGAGGCGTTCAGGGGCCACAAGTAATTGACCTTCCCTCCTCTCCCCTCCCTGTCCCCCAGATTGTGTCGGCTGTGCACTACTGTCACCAGAAAAACATTGTCCACAGGGACCTGAAGGTGAGCCCCCGACCCCGCTGGGTGCTCCCAGCTCAGCCCGCCTCCGGCTCCTCGGGGTCCCCTGTGCCCTCCACCACATTCCCCACTTCCCTCCGCATGCATCTCCTGGGAGGCCGGGCCCCTGCTCTTTCCCAGGCCTTCTGTGGCAGAAGCAAGGCCATCAGAGGAGCGAGTCCGGGGTGGGGACTGGCAGAGCAAACAGAGGGGAAGAAACAAAGTGTCTGGAGTGGCCTGCGGAGCCTGAGTGTCTCCCGGACTCGAGAACATTCAGGAATCTTTGAGAATTGATGCCTGCAGGGTCTGAGACTCCAGGGCATCTCAGAACCTGAGAAGGACCTTTGTGTGAGAACCCTCAAGGCCAGCACCCGTCAGGGAAGGGTCTCCTCGGGCCGGACCCCGCTGCCTGAGCAGCCCCTGCGAGTAGCTCCGGGTCCCGAGTCCCCCCGGGTCCCGAGTCCCCGGTCCACACCTCCCACCCGGAGAGAACCTCGCACCTCAGGACTTCTTGTGTTAGACCAGAGAGACACGACGTTTGGCCCGAATTAAGTTCTCTTGACTGTGATTTCTTGAGTACGTACTATGTGCCAGGCCCTGTGCATTCAGGAGGTGCTTCTCGAGGTTCTTTAGGGAGCAACCAGGTTTGTGTTAGTGTTTTCAATTCCCAATCCTGGGTGGTGTGGAGCGCTGCTTTTGTAAAGTGCAGTAACGAAATGAAAAAAGATGTAACAATACAAGCCAAATTTTTACAAGTATACTTAGGTTCAAAAAAAAAACCCCATAAAATTGCCCTGTCAAATGGCTGTGGAAATTTCTGAACACCTCCTCCCCCTGAGCTGCCCTGACCCCACACTGCCCCCTGAGGGAGCATCACCTGTCTCTAAGGTGCCCTGTAAGGGTTGCATCAAGTGTGAAGATGAACCTAGAGGAGGCACGCCCCCTGGTGGAGGGTCTAGGAAGTGTCTAAAGGGGATTTCAGGATCTGGCTGGTGCACCAGGGACCAGCCCAGATGTGGGGCTGAGGCTGGCCAGATGCCACAAATGTCACCAGGGAACTAGATTGAGGTTTGGAGAAGATCTGTCTAAAGTGTGTGTCTTTGTGGATTTTATCCCCGTGTTGGGTCAGAGGTGGGGAGGGGTGGTACCAAAATACAGCAGGAGTTAAGGAGACCATGAGGAGCCCGGATTCTGGTGGCCTGGCTAGGGGAGGGCCGTGGCTGGCACGGCCCCCCGTGGGCAGGAGTTTGAAGGGTGGGTGTGTGCGTTGAGTTGTAGGCACAAAGCTGGAGGAGGCAGGGCGCCGAGGCACCTTCCATGCTCAGGCTATGGGGAGACCAGGCCTCTTGGGTCCCAGCTCTGCCGCTTTCTTGCTGTGGACACGAGGCAGCCTCCCTGAGCCTCAGCTCCCTCGCCTGTGAAGTGGCAATTTCAAGAACACGTGCCACCAAAGGCAGCCCAAACCTCTTCACGACACAAAAAACCTGAGTGCTGACCACATCGTCCCACACACTGTGGTACGTGCTTCACGCTTCACCCTGCGGCCACCTGTGAGGCAGGTGCTGTGACTACCCTCTGCTGACGTATAGGGAAACTGAGGCACAGAGAAGTCTGGTGACCCCCCAAAGTGACACAGAGGGTGAGTGGGATTTGATGCCGAGATTCTCCCAGAATCTGTACTCTTTTCCCTGTGTCATGTGGCCACTCTTAAAATGAATAGTCCATGAAGCCTGGCACATAGTAGGTGTGTAATAAGTTTCAGATAAAATTATTGTTTTCCCTTTTATGGGTCTTAAGCAGTCAGTCCTCATTTTTTATTCTGGGTAAACTGAGGCGCAGAGGACAGGGCCCGGCTCTGCCGACCACGTGAGGTAGTAATAGCTAACCTTATATAACACGCCTAATGGGTACGGAGTGTTGTCCGTAGGCCTTCTGTGCAGATTAACTCAGTTCTCTAACAGCCCCATGCAGCAGGGACTGGGATTATCCCCATTCTCTGGGGGAGGAAACCGAGGCCCAGAGAGCGAGGTCACTGCCCGGGGTCGCAGGGAGGAAGGGGCCGGGCCACAGCCAGTCCAGCTGGGCCAGCTCCAGCCCAGGCTCCCGTCCACCACACGCATCCACCCTCTGCCCTCTCCCTTCCCGCCAGGCCGAGAACCTCTTGCTGGACGCCGAGGCCAACATCAAGATCGCCGACTTCGGCTTCAGCAACGAGTTCACGCTGGGCTCGAAGCTGGACACGTTCTGCGGGAGCCCCCCGTACGCCGCCCCGGAGCTGTTCCAGGGCAAGAAGTACGACGGGCCGGAGGTGGACATCTGGAGCCTGGGCGTCATCCTGTACACACTCGTCAGCGGCTCCCTGCCCTTCGATGGGCACAACCTCAAGGTGCTGGGCGGGGCTGGGCAGGGTCTCCCTCTCCCTGGGGGGTCTCTCCCAGCCTCAGCACCCCCACACCTCCAGTGTATGTGGCGGGGCGGGGCTGGCCCCATGCCATATGAAGGTGGAGGTGGAGGCAGGGGCTGGGTGTCCAGCCCGAGTGGACCACGCTGTGTCCACTGGAGTTCAGGTCATGGGCTTTGCAGCTGGTGAGCTGAGGTTCAAGTCCCAGCCCACCGTCTGTGGGTCAGGCTGCGTTAGGTTTGCCTGTACTGTGTGAACCACAGAGGCAGACACCCATGCCTCGCATGCACCTCCGCACAGGCCCTGCTTGAAAGCACGCTAAGTGGGAAAAGCCTGGCACAAAAGGCCAGGTGTTGCGTGCTTGCGCTTCAGTGCGGTGTCCGGGGTGGGGCCAGTCCCAGGGACAGTGAGCCCCAGATCAGGGTTTGCTGAAGCCCAGGGAGGGTGGGAAGCTGGCCACGGTCTAAAACCAACTGTGGCGATGCCTGGCACAGCTCAGATTCCACCAGAAACCGTGGACTCTGTGCACTTCACACACAAACCCGCCCCTGTGGGCCCACGTTTCAGTGGCAGAGCCAGGCCGAAACCCACACGGATAAGCGCAGCCTGTCATTTCGGATGCTGGACGTTGCTGCCCGGGTGGGGGGAGGGGCGAGGAGGGCGGGGTGGCTTTTAGCGTTGTGGTTTCCCTTTTTCCTTGAGCTTTCTATTCTGAAACACTGAAACATCGCCAGTCCTCAGAAAAGCTGCAGAACTGGAACAGGAAACAGCGTGACGCCTTTCAGGCGGCGCGCCCACCGCCCTCACAGGGCCACGTGCGTCATGTCTGTTTGTGCTCACGGTGCATCCCGTGACCTGGTCGTCTGGGGATGTTTGGGAGTTAGTGGCGGACACGCTGTCCTTTAGCCCTACACGGTGACATACGGCAGGTGTCCCCTGAGACTGGGGCATTTTCTCACAGTCAGGAAATCCGGCGATGGTGCGGCCGTGGCCTCTGACTCACGGTCTGTAGTCAGATTCACTGGCCATCCTGAGAGTACCACTGGTGGCTCTTTTCCTCCTGCTCCGGCATCTGCTCGGGCTCCCGCGCCGTGCCTGCTTGCCCTATCCTTTCATCTGGGTCACTTCCTCCCCCTTCTGTGTTCTCCCGACGTGGCGCTGCAGCCACGCAGAGCCACACGCAGGCCTGTTACATTGCAGGACCTCGCTCAGTGAGTCACCCTGCACGTCCTCACCGTTGGGCCCAGGTGGGAATTCCGCAGCAGAAATGCCCAGCCCTGCTCGATGCAGCCCATGGGGAGGGTCAGGGGGTCAGGGGAGCCCTTGCTGAGGACAGGCCATGAGAGCAAGAGACCCGGGTGAGGAGGAGGAGGAGGAGGGAGACCCTTCTTCACAGCGGTCTTGGCCAAGTGGCCGGCCCCTTCGAGTATCAGCGTCCCCTGTGTTCAGTGAGGGCTATGAAGCGCCAGCCTGGTGGCCGCCATGCACGGACGTGCACGGACGTGCTGAGACGAGGCAGGAAGGTGCTCACTGTCACAGAGCAATCTTGCTGAGCCCCGAGCGTGAAGCCAAGAGACCTTTGCAAAGGACCGGGCCAGCGGCTCGGCACCCCAGGCTGTTGTTACCTCCCTGGCTCTAGGCCCTTGTCACTTCTCTGGGTGAGGGAGACACACAGCTGGGGACAAATCTCTGCTCTCATTTCCTTGCTGAATGACCTTGGATACATCTCTTTCTGAACCTCAAGTCCCCCATCTACAGGTGGGGACATAAAGAGAATCCACTTTAGCCACAGCGAGTATACAAAGCCCTTCACTAGGCCCTGGCGTCTGACTAGGGGGTCACACTCGGGGGCAGCTCTGGAGGGAGCAGCCGCGGCTCTTGCTCTCCCGACTGTGACAAGTAGTGTGGTTGCAGCGGTTACACGACTCTCCGGAGCCGCCACTTTCTGGCTGTGCAATCCCAGGGCAAGTGACTTAGCCTTTCTAGGCCTGTTTCCTCCCCTGGGAAGTGGGCATCATAGCCCTGCTTCACAATGCTGTCATGAACACGGACGTGACATGCGCAAAGACCTCGGAGGCCTGCCGGCTCGGTGTGAGTGCTCTGAAAGCGATACTTGCTATTATGAAATATTCACGACCCTTTGGGCTGTAACGATCTTCGGACCCAGGAGGCTGCCCAAGCACATGCCTCTTCCAGCCCAGGCCCCTCCCCTCCCCCCTTCCCTCCCCTTCTCCATTTTCTCTCTTTCTTTGTTCCTTATTCAGGATGGAAGAGGCTCTCACTGGTTCGCCATGCCATGTAGCATGGACTTTACTTTCCTTTTTCCCCCTAAGATTTAAAATTTTATTTTTAGAGAGAGGGGAAGGGAGACAGAGAAACACCCATGTGTGGTTGCTTCTCTTGTGCCCCCGACTGGGGACCTGGCCTGCAACCCAGGCATGTGTCCTGACTGGGAATTGAACTGGCAACTCTTTGGTTCACAGACCAGTGCTCAATCCACTGAGCCATTCCAGCCATGGCTGTTTGCTCTTGCAAGGTCAGCATATAAAGGAGAGCTTATCCTTTGAGACTTCCAGGGCCTTGCAGCTCTTCAGAAAGGCAGGCACTCCTTGGGGGAGGGGTGGAGGCAGGAGCCCCCTCCTATCTCCCCTTTTGTAAATCTAATGTTTAAATGGCGCTTGCTCTGGGCCTGGCATGCGCTAGGACTTACTTCTTTAAACCCACTCACACCCTGGCCCGGGAAGGGGATGTGTACTCATAAGGAGACTGAGACCCAGAGGCTGATAGAATTTCACTTTCTTACCTCTTACCTGGCTTCTGCAGCTCACTTTCTCTGGAAGGTTTCCTCTGATTGAAAGGTTGTGTAGCTTTAAACTGGTATTTGTATTTTTGAAAATTGCCACTCTTAGTAGCGTGCTCCCACTTTACGGCGGGGGGCGGGGGCGAGGTCGGGAGGGTGTGGTTGCCCCACCTTGTGCAGGGCTGGGACTCGGGGCTCCTGTCCCTTCTGTCTGGGGACTGGGACAAAGATGAGTGTGTGTGATGGGTGGGGAGGCGGGGTGGACCCCTCCCCCAGTAACGCCGTTCCCCCACCCAGGAGCTGCGGGAGCGAGTCCTCAGAGGGAAGTACCGGGTCCCTTTCTACATGTCAACAGACTGTGAGAGCATCCTGCGGAGATTCTTGGTGCTGAATCCAGCTAAACGCTGCACTCTCGAGGTAGGCCACGCCCCTCCCACTGCAGCCTCCTCGTCCACACCTGCCCTGTCCCCTGCCCACCCGCCTAAGATCCACTGCTGGAAGGTGCAGAGGGAGCTGGGCAGCCCAGGAAAAGGACCTGGGCCAGTCCTGATACCATCCCTCACCCAATAGCCTCGCCCACTCCCCACCATGCCAGTAATTAGCTAATGAGCTTCTAAGATAATTACAGGGTGCTAGGGACCCAGATGATGCTGTGGGGGGGCAGGGCGGGAACATGGCATCAGGAGACCTCAGCGGGGGGTGGAGTGGGGCTAGGAGGTTCTAGCTCTTCGGAAGCCCTGAATTCTGGGGAGTTAGACCTTGGAGGTGGGAACCTGTGTTTTTCCTGGTTTCTCCTGACATCTCTCTTCCCCCTTCCCTGTCCCGCTCCGATCCCTGCAGCAAATCATGAAAGACAAATGGATCAACATCGGCTATGAAGGTGAGGAGTTGAAGCCATACACAGAGCCAGAGGAGGACTTCGGGGACACCAAGCGGATCGGTGAGGGTCAGGGGGCTCAGGTGCCCCAGCTCCACAGAGCCATAGGCCACAGGGCTGGGGTGCGGGAGGCTTCCTAGCGTGCACCCACCCCTTCGGTTAGTGCATCAGGGAAGTTTGCAGGGCGGTTGGGGAGAGCAGGGGAGTCTAGGCCCCAGGCCCTGTGCTGCCCCTTTCTAGCCGTGTGGCCCTGGGCAAGTGGCCTCCCTCCTCAGCGCATCTGTTTCCTTGTCTGTACAATGGCGTATTCCTAGAACCTCTCTCACAGTGTCACGAATACCAAGTGAGTGCGTCTGCATACAGCACTTTGTATTAGGCATGTACCGAGTGCTGATGTGTGTTAGCTCTAACTAGTAAGACACAGAAAGGTGTCCCACGTTACCTGCAGAGAGTTTGGGCATGAGTCCTCGGTAATGGGCATGTTTGGGGAAAGCCCCAGCTTGGCATGTGCCCCTCCCTCCACTCCTTTGGTCCTGGTCCCTCCAGCCTAGAACCTCCCAATGCTTGGCCCCCTCAAGCATTACCCCCAGGAGAGCCCCGTAGGGACCGTCCAGTAACCCCCATTCTGCAGCTGAGGAAACCGAGGCCTCTGGCAGAGGGTTGCCGTCATCAGGACGTTCACAGTAGCAAGTAACAGGAAACCCACGCCATTCTGGCTTAAGCCAGAGAACGAGAGATTGAATCATATGAAATTGCTGTTGTTATAGCTTAAAAATTGTCAATACCCGCAGTTTCATAGGGTTTAACCTGATAGTGGTAAGTTATTCACAGATAACTGGAAAGGCCCTCAGACACAGCTGGATCCAGGTGTCAGAGACAGTTGTTGGGACTCTCGTAAGTGGTGGCTTTTCTCCCAGGCAGCCCTCCCCCAGGAGCAAGGTGGCAACAGCTAATCCTAGTGGCCTGGACACTTCATCAGGAGAGAGCCACTTCCAAATGTACTGGGAAAAGCACTAGGCTGGTGCCCATTGGCTGTCCCTGAACCAATCCGGTTGGCCCAGGAATGGAATGTTCTGATTGGCTAAAACTGGGTCAGATGATGCCTACTCTGAATCAATCAGTGGGACTTTGGGTATAGAACACACTGATTGGCCAGACCTGGGTCACATGCCTGAGTGGGAAATGAATGCTCTGCCAGGGAGTCAGGGTAGTGCTGGCAGAAGGGAAAAGAAAGGGGCGGGTGCTGGGCTGGCCGAAAAGCAGGACTTGCTAATGTGGAAGGGAAGGGCCTGGGGAGACTGAACCTCCTCTCCGCCCCTCTCTCAGAGGTGATGGTGGGTATGGGCTACACTCGGGAAGAAATCAAAGAGGCCTTGACCAGCCAGAAGTACAATGAAGTGACAGCCACCTACCTCCTGCTGGGCAGGAAGACCGAGGTCAGAGGTGCCGGGGTGTTCGGGATGCACGATGCCTGGGGTGGAGGGCCCTCTGGGGTAGAGGGAACACAGGACTGAGGCTCCTTGTCTGTCGTCCTCCTGCAGGAGGGTGGGGACCGGGGCGCTCCAGCGCTGGCCCTGGCAAGGGTGCGGGCGCCCAGCGACACCACCAACGGAACCAGCTCCAGCAAAGGCACCAGCCACAGCAAAGGGCAACGGAGTTCCTCCTCCACCTACCACCGCCAGCGCAGGCATAGCGACTTCTGTGAGTGTGATGCCACGCCCACACATGCTGCCCCGGCCCCAGGGCCTCCGCCCTGTGTGACTCAGGGTTCTCTGGCTGGCAAGCAACAGAAGGCTGCTCCAGCCAATTGCATCGAAGAGAGGGCTTTCTCAGGAAGATGAGGGAACGCGGCATGGAACTCGGAGGCAGGGATTCGCAGCCAGGCTCAGGGAGAAACTGGGAAAAACAGGCAGATGCAGAGCACTGTGTCCTGCTTCCTCTCTGCTCATTTGTTTTTTCCTCTCTCTCGGTTCCTTGTGTCTCAGTTTTAGAAGAAACCAGCTCAAGTTGCACCTGGAAATCTCATTAGTTCAGTTGTCAGGGATAGAGCTCTAATATTAGGGTCCAATTGGAATTCATCCACTGTGATTGGGGCAACAGGAGGACACAGTGTGCAAAGTGGCTGCTGAGAGCTTGTCCTCAGGCGGCTCTTCCATATAGAAAAGACTGGAGGCCTTTCCTTACCAGTGGAATGGGGCTGTACAGACACCTAATTGTACCCCACATTCTGTAACTGAATGTGTCCCCATCCCCTGCACAGAACAAATAGACACCGCCACAGATTAGGCATGGAAACTTCCAAGAGGTCTCTTACCTACACCCTCATCAAATGTTAATCCTCTCCACTACGTTTGAACAACTTCATTAAGATACAAATCACATACCATATAATTCACCCATTCAAAATGCACAGTTCAGTGGGGTTAGTATGTTCACAGAGTTGTGTATCCATCACCACAATCAATTTTAGAACATTTTCATGAGCCCCCCAAATCCCCACTCCACGCTCTCCCACCAGCTCCTGATGATGAACCTGTTCTGCCCTTGGACATTTTGTGTAAGTGGAGTCACACAGTATGTGGCTTTCGTGTCTGGCTCCTTTCACGTAGGGCTACGTTTTCAAGGTTCGTCCACGCTGTAGCCTGGATTTGTGCTCCATTCCTTTTAATTGCCCGATATCCCATTGCCTGGAGAGACCACGTTTTACTATCCATTTACCCACTGATGGACCTTCGGGCTGTTTCCACCTTTTGACTCCTGTAAATAATGCTGCTGCAAACGTGTACGATATTTTTTATAGACACATGTTTTCATTTCTCTTGGGCATGTACCCGGGAATGGAATTACTGGGTAATATGCTGCTGACCTTATGTTTGACAGCTGCAGGAACGGGCCTGCCTCTCACCAGGGGCAAAGCTCTTTACTCTGGGTCGGGTGCTAGCACGGGAGAGGAGGGTCAGGATGCTCAGCCCAGCCTGAGTAGCACGTGCGTGGTTCTGGGAGGTCAAGCCATTCCCCTTACCCCTGGGGTCTCCCTGTCCCACTGGGGTCTCCCCACCCCACAGAATAGCAAGATTGTCCCTGAGAAACTCGTAACTCCCACATCCTGTGGTTAGAACATGGAACCCTCTAAAACCCCACGTGGAGACCTGGGTTGTGAGGGTGTTCGGGGCCAAGGATCGTGGGCAGTGCCCATGTCTGTCATTGTGGAGCTTCCTGTGTGGTTCTGGGATTTGGACCATTAAGGTTCCTGAGGATTGAACAGAAGTTCTGACTGTCTGAAGTTTTTGAACATGTTTAACCCCCTGGTTCTAAAACCATATATTTGTAAGACGTTCTGAGGGGCCAGATTTGTTTTGTTTTGTTTTCGTCTTTATTGTATTTTTTCCTTCCATTAGCACTTAGTCCCCTTATGCTTCCCTCCCACCAGCAGTCACCACAGTGTTGTTCTTATCCATGAGCCCTTTTTGGTTCTGTTTTTGAAATTAAAACAGCCAACGTGCTTCAAAATTGGATAGTTCAGTAAGTTTTCATTCAGCACATTTCTGCAAGCCCTCCAATCCTGTTCTCCTTGGACACGGCCCCTGTTACTGGTTTTATATCAATTCTCTTGAAGACATTTCATTTATAAATATATAAAAGTGTAGATATGAAAAGAAGGAGAAAGAAAAGGCACATCTAAAGATATAAAGTCTATGTTAACATGCCCTGGCTAAGTGGCTCAGTTGGTTGGAGCATCATCCCACCACCAAGTGGTTGCAGGTTCGATCCCCGGTTAGGACACAGACCCAGGTTGTGGGTTCCGTCTGTGGTCGGGGTGCGTACAGGAGGCAACCGATTGATGTTTATCACATCGCTTTTTCTCTATCTCCCTTCCTCTCTAAAAATCAGTAAATATATCCTTGAGTGAGGATTAAGAAAAAGATGTAAATACTATGTTAACATTAATTTACTATAAAGATAATATTCTCCCCTGTGATACAGATGATAGCCTTTTGGATATATTCACCTATAAACAAGGAGATACAGATAAGCAGATATGTGTGGATATGCACTTCCCTCCTTTTTATTAAAATTTTTAAAAGTTATTTTTAGACAGGGGAAGAGAGGGAGAAAGAGAGGGAGAGAAACATCAATGTGTGGTTGCCTCTCTCACGCCCCACACCGGGGAACCTGGCCCGAAACCCAGGCATGTGCCTCAGCTGGGAATTGAACTGGTGATGCTTTGGTTCACAGGTCAACACTCAATCCACTAAGCCACACCAGCCGGAGCCATCCTTTCTTACATAAATGATGGCACCCTCTAGGCCTGCTTTGCATTGTGTTGTGAAGATCTCTCTTACTATACAAGGAGTTTTCTCATTCTTTATGACTGCATAATATGCCCCAGTGTGGAAGTACTTTGACTTATTCAGCTATTCCCCTGTTGAGGGCCATTCAGGTAGTTTCCAATCTTTGGGCCTTAAAAAAAAAAAACAAAAAACACGATCCACCCCTGTTTCTATGTATTGCGTCATTACTGTGGAGTTTCTGGGTCAGAGTACGTGCACACGTTGTTTTGGCAGGTGTAGAGCAGCCTACAGGAGGAATTCGAAGGTTCCCAGGATCACCCAGAGTAGATTCTGGCTCTTCCAGGCGATGCCAGAACTAACTGTCCCCTCCTTCCACCAGGCGGCCCATCCCCTGCACCCCTGCACCCCAAGCGAAGCCCAACCAGCACAGGGGAGGCAGAGCTGAAGGAGGAGCGCCTGCCGAGCCGGAAGGCGAGCTGCAGTGCCGCGGGCAGCGGGAGCCGAGGGCTGCCCCCCTCCAGCCCGATGGTCAGCAGCGCCCACAACCCCAACAAGGCAGAGATCCCAGAGCGGCGGAAGGACAGCACGAGCACCCCCGTGAGTCGCCGGGGCTGGGGGTCAGGGTTGGGGTTATGACTGCCTGAAGCCCGGCCTACAGAGGCCACTGGGCTCACAGTTTTTCAAATCCCGGCATTTCCCGTCCTGCTCTTCAGGCCACCACCCAGGACGCCATGTTACTTCCATTCATGCACTCAACAGACATTCATCGAGTGTCTCTCTGTTTGCCTCATCTTGTGCTGATGCCGGTGTGTAAATCACCGTTCAGTTTCAGAAAGAAGTGGGCAGGAAGGATTTAATTCAGGGAATTAGGTGTGGTCCTTATGAAACTATAGGAGGAGCTGGAGGAGCAGGCAACAGACTAGACCTCTGGGTAGGACACCTTGTTACAGCAGACACAACCCACCAAGGGAGCTTTCACTTCTGAGGCTATCTCTAGCCCCACTGAATTCAAATCACATGGTCGCGGCTGTAGTGCAAGACCCAAAAACTTCATCCTCGACCAGAAGGGCTTCTTGACACCCAGCGGTCTGGAGATTGGGCACTGGGGCCCTGCTGAAGCAAAGACCTTCGCAACCTGGCGCGTGTGAGCAGAGGTCAGAGGGGAGAGGAGGTGGCTGCCCCCGAGTTCCACCTTGCAGAGTGCAGAGTCCCGGGTTTGTGAGTGCAGGTTGGCAGCTCCCGCTCCTGCCGAGAACCTGCGCTGCAGATGCATCTGGGAAGGGTGGTCTTCGGCTTTTCCTGCTTCTGCAGTTCCTAGAATGTATGGTGCGGGCTGAGGGAACCAAAGTGCCCTCAATACAGGGAAACGAGAGTGGAGCCGGGTTATAGGAAAGTGGTCAGGAAGCCACACAGACCAAGTTCAGCAAACTGTGTCCTTGAGCAAATGAATGGCTTTACCTCTCTGACCTCCAAACGCCACCCTGTGAAAAGAGTGTGTGAAGAAACGGGATGAGTTCCGGTCAAGGTAGAAGCGTGGGCAGACACACTTTCACACAACCACAATCTCAACTAGAATTACAACTAGATCTCAAAACAAGTAACACCCAGAACAAGTAACTGTCAGAAAATCGAACTGTATGGAAGTCCCACCAAGGATTTAAAGAAGCCACATTCATGCAGCCGGGTAGGAGGGGCGGAGACACAGAGAGGGGCGGAGATGCGGTGTGGTGCCGAGAGGCAGGGGCGGTGAAACTGCACTGTGTGGTAGATAAAAATTGGGAGGGACACCTTGGAAGCCAGTGATCCCAGCCCCTGGCCAGACCACACAGCCCAGAATTCCAGGGCCAGGAAGATAAATCCATGTAATTTCTGGCTGTAAAACTCAGTGGGGGTTGGAGTGGTGGAAGAAACTGCCAGATTTTCAGGAAACTCCGCTTAAAGGGCCCGCGTGGTCTTAAAACATACACAAACCCACCCACTCTGGGATTCACCACCAGGGCAAGAGCTGGAAGGGTACCAGTGGCATGTGGAAAGTGGATGAAGTGACTGGAAACAGGGTGAATGCTGGGCAAACCTCCAGAAGCCAGGAGCCTCCCCACAGCCCCTTCCCTGAGCCCTCCCCACAACACAGCCACAAAGCGGTGAAGCAGGTTGCCCCTCCCTGGTGATTACCTAAGGCTCCGCCCCACACAATTTACAAGTGCCTTTTAGAGGGAATGAAAGCAGCTCTACCTAATACACAGAAACAAACACAGGGAGGCTGCCAAGTTGAGGAGACAAAGAAATATGGCCCAAATGAAAGAAAGAACAAAACCCCATAAGAAAACTAAGTGAAACTGAGGTAACCAACCTATCAGATGCAGAGTTCAAAACACTGGTAATCAGAATGCTCAAAGAAATTGCATACAGGAACAGCATAAAGGAAGAAATGAAGGTCACACTAAGTGAAATAAAGAAAAATCCATAGGGAACCAATAGTGAAGGGAAGGAAGCTGGGATTCAACTCAACATTTTGGAACATAAGGAGGAAATAAACAACCAGAACAGAAAGAAGAAACAAGAATTAAAAAAAAAAAACCACACACACAGGATAGTATAAGAAGACTCTGGAACATTTCCTAACATCCAAATCATAGGGGTGTCAGAAGGAGAAGAGGAAGAAACTGAAAACTTACTTGAAAAAATAATGAAAGAAAACTTCCCTAATTTGGCAAAGGAAATAGACATACAAGTCCAGGAAGCACAGAGAGTCCCAAACAAGTTGGACCCAAAGAGGAACGCATCAAGACACCTCATAATTAAAATGCCAAAGGTTAAAGATAAAGAGATAATCTTAAAAGCAGCAAGAGGAAAGGAGACAGTTACCTACAAAGGAGTTCCCATAAGACTGTCTGCTGATTTCTCAAAAGAAACTTTGCAGGCCAGAAAGGACTAGTGGGAAGTATTCAAAGTGGAAGAGAGCAAGGATCTACAACCTAGACGACTCTCTCCAGCAAAGCTGTCATTTAGAGTGGAAGGGCAGAGAAAGTGCTTCCCAGACAAGGTAGAACTAAAGAAATCCATCATCATCAAGCCACTATTACATGAAATATTAAAGAGACTTATTTAAGAAAAAGAAGATCAAAACATTAAAAGGGTAACGAATTCACAACTATCAACAACTGAATCTTAAGAAAAAAAAGAAAAAGAAAAAAGCAAACTAAGCAAACAACCAGAACAGGAACAGAATCATAGATATGGAGATTACATGGAGGGTTATCAGCTGGGAAGGGGGAGGGGCAGAGTGGGGGAAAGGTACAGGGATTAAGAAGCATAGATGATAGGTAGAAAATAGACAGGGGAGGGTAAGAACAGTATGGGAAATGGGGAAGCCAAAGACCTTACCTGCACGACCCATGGACCTGAACTAAGATCGGGGAGCGCCAGAGGGAATGGGGGTACTGGGCAGAGGGGGAACAATCGGGATAACTGTAATAACATAATAAAATAGACTTTAAAAAGAACACCCGGTATGAAAAAAAGAAAGAAACTTGGGCTGTTGTGAGGTGAGAGTCTGTTCCTCATGTACCTCACACAGTATCTGTCCCAGACAGCGCCCACCGGGGGCTGCTGCTGCTGTTCGAGAGAACTTCCGCTGTAAGAAGCTAGAAAAGGAACGGCGGGTGAGCACCTGAAGAAAGTAGAAGGAAGGAAATAATAAAGAGAAGTCGATAAAGGGGAAAACAGATGTACAGTAGAGAAAATTAACAAAGCCAAAAGCTGGTTCTTGAACAGATTAATAGCCCTAGATGGTGTGGCTCAGTCGGTTGCAGTGTCGTTCTGTGCACTGAAAGGTTGCCGGTTCGATTCCCAGTCAGGGCACACACCTAGGCTACAAGTTTGATCCAAGGTTGGGCACGTCTGGGAAGCAATCAACCAGTGTTTCTCTCCCTTTTTCTCCCATCCTAAAACCAATAAACATCTAAAAAGAAGAAAAAGATTAATGAAAGCAGTGGACCCCCTCGCAAGACTGATTAAGAAAAATAGCAAATACGAATGATCAGTATCAGAATGCTAGACAGAACTATGTTTTTACATAAGACTTTCCCTTAAAAAATAAAATTACAGACCCAGATGGCTCTAAACTGGTGGAATTCTTCCAAACGATGGAATAAAAAACACCAATCCTAGGCAAACTACCTGAGGTCCGAGACAGAGGGATCACTTCCCAGTGCGGCTGAAGCAGTGACGCGCTCCTGGTAGGCCGTTTCCTGTCCTGGGAGAGCTGGCGGTTCTGGGCGAGATAGGCGCGTGCCAGTGAGCAGATGTTGACGATGCAGAGTGAACCAGGCCGCGCCGGGGAGGCACCTGACTCAGCCAGGCGGGGGCGGGTAGATCAGAAGTGACACCTCAGACGTGCCTGGGAGTGAGTCAGGGGGAGTTAGGAGGAATATCCGAGCAGATGAGACAGTCAGTGCAGAGAGAGGAGACGCAGTGTGGCGCAAACGTGATTTACAGAGTTCGATGGACTGTCCCAAGGGGCGGCGGAGCGGGGAGAGAGACGGACAGGGCTGCCCCTGGACCCTGCCCTCCCTGCCCCTTCCTCCTCTCGGTGCAGCAGCCCCTCGGGACTCAGCCTGGGCGTCTGGGACACTCGGTGAACCTCGTGTCTTTGGGTCCTTCAGCCCAGAGTGAACGGCCCGTTTACACACCAGCCTCTGCCTCATTCACAATGAGGGAGGCGGCCGGTGAGGGGGGGGGAGCGAGGGGGCAGGGGTGCCCCCACACCCCCTCACTCCCCTGTGGGCCTTGTTTCCACAGAGCAACCTCCCTCCCAGCATGATGACCCGCAGAAACACCTACGTTTGCACAGAGCGCCCCGGGGCTGAGCGCCCGTCGCTGTTGCCAAATGGCAAAGAAAACAGGTACAGAGGGGGCGGCAGCGGAGAGGGGTTGTAGGGGCAGGGGCAGGTGAACAGGGCCCCCATCTATCTAAGATGCTAGATGTTGGGGGAGGAGAGATCATGGGGACTGGGGAACGTGTGTATCTGCCCTCTCCCTGGCAGAACCCACCTGTGTCCTCCCCCTTGCAGAACCCCTGCAGCCCTCCCCCCTGGATGAATCAATCAGTCATCAGGACAGGAAGCTGCCTGCCCTGTTCTCTGCCTACAAGCTTTAGAAATCGGAGTTGATTTTTTTTTTTTTTTGAATGATCCATTTTTAGAACTCAGAAGCCCCAGAATGGCACAGCTTCCACATCCTCTGGCTGGCTTGTTTTCAAACTTATTTGCTCCAGTCTGTTCGGTCTCCTTCAGCTGGCAAGTGAGGGAAACCAGTGCAGACTGGCTGCAGCATGAAAGGGAGTGAAGTTGCTCCTGTCAGAGTTCAAGTTCAGGAGTCGGGGGGGGGGTTGCTTTGGGACAGTGACACTGCTGACCCCCACCCAGGACTGTAGGGATACACAAATAATAATTCATCAAGCAGTGACCGTGTGCCTGGCCTCTGGACCTTAGCTGGTTGAAGGCCCCTGACCACTCTCAGGGCCTGGTGTCTGTGTTTTCTAACTGAGGAAATGAGACTCAGGAAGGTTAGGCAGACCGTCCCGGCCACACAGCTGGTGACCGAAGGGGCAAAGATTCTAGACTGACTAGAATCTGTATTGCACCCACTATAATGCATGGCCTTCCAGTTCTAGTCAAGAGACGTGTGCAGACAGATTATAGACTCAGCCGCTGAAACGGAGAGACCCCAAGATGTCGTGGCTTAAATGAGAGGGAGGGTTACTCCTGTGGCGGAACCATCCAGGGGCAGTCAGGCAGGGTCCTCCAAGGCCCCAAACTGCTTCTGCCATTTTCAGTCTGAGTCTCCCGCCCTAGGCCTCTGGCTGCTGCAGCAGTTGGCAGCATTTCCCGACCAGCCAAAGGGGCAGAAAGAAAGTGGAGGGCAAGCAGCGTTCTTTTTAGACCCAAAAATAGTACCAAGCACTTAGGCTCTATCCACTGGGCCCAACCATGGTCATATGACCACTCCTAGCTGCAAGGGAGGCTGGGAAATGTAGTCTCTGGTGGCAGTGGCCTGTGTCCAGTGCTCAGACTCTCAGAGATTTGTTTACTATAGAAAAACAAGGAGGATGGATTCTAGGGGAGAGGTGGTGGCATCTGCCACAGTCAAGGTTCCCTCTTTGAGATCCAGGCTGGTGTGGGGGTCCCTAGAAGGATCGAGATGGGAGGTCTGGCCCCTGCTGTCAGGCCTGGGAGGGTGACAGGGCTGGAGGAGCGTCCTGGGACAGTTGGGCCACCACTGCCCCCACAGCATCTTGAGAGAGTTAGGAAGAGGGTTCCTTCGTCTTTATTTTCGCCTGTTGAAAAATTGCCCTAAGGAATATAGGTCGTCTTGATTACTTAGCTACTCCCTCCCCAAGTTTGGATGATGAGAGTTGAGATAGCAGAGTATTCACAAAGGTGATTTGGTTGCTGAGGTTTGGATGGCAAATGGCCAAGGATTTGTCCAGCAACATATCTGAGTCTATTCAGTAGCTGCATTTGGAGGAGGAGAGCTGGATGGGGGCCGGTTTGGAGGGGCAGAGTTTGAAGAAGGGGCAGCTTGGTGGAGGGGAGGCTTTGGAGGGGCTGTTCAGTCCACAGCTTGCACAGCCCGCTCTGTCTCAGAGCTGCAGGCTGGGGGAGTTCCTGCTCTGAGGACAGGACAGTGAAGATCAGAGGGAGTGGGGACTTGGCCGGCCTCTGGGTCCCTCCCTGACTTGCTCCTCTCTGCCCACAGCTCGGGTACCCCACGGGTGCCCCCCGCCTCCCCCTCCAGCCACAGCCTGGCTCCCCCATCAGGGGAGCGGAGCCGCCTGGCACGGGGCTCCACCATCCGTAGCACCTTCCACGGGGGCCAGGTTCGAGACCGGCGCACAGGGGGCGGGAGTGGCGGGGGCGTGCAGAATGGGCCCCCCGCCTCGCCCACACTGGCCCATGAGGCCACACCCCTGCCCACCGGGCGACCACGCCCCACCACCAACCTCTTCACCAAGCTGACCTCCAAACTGACCCGAAGGTGAGTCCCTCTGGACAAGGGGGGCAGGGTCGGAGTGGGGGTCTGGTGGGGCCTAACCTGTCTTCTACTCAACTCCTTTGCCTCGACATCTCCTCCTCCTCCTCCTCCGTCACCCTTCACTCCCTCCTCACACTACAGGGTTACCCTCGATCCCTCTAAACGGCAGAACTCTAACCGCTGCGTTTCGGGCGCCTCTTTGCCCCAGGGATCCAAGATCAGTAAGTCCTGTCTGCCCTCAGCTCTCCCCGCTCTGCCTCCCTGTCCGCATGTCTGAGCCGTGTGTGCGTGCAAGCATGGGGGGGCTCTTTGAGTGGTGGGAGGGGTCGTTTACTCATTTAATAAACAATAGTCCGGCCTCTGGAGCCAGACTCCTGAGGTTTAGACACCCCAGATCTGCTGAGTGACCTTGAGCAAGTCACTCGACCTCTCTGGGCCTCGCTCTTCCATAAAGATAGTAATAGCAGCTCCCTCATGGGGTTGCTGTGTGGCAGATGAGGTGGTATATGGGCTGAGCTTAGAGCGTTGCCCTGGAAACTGCTTTGTAAACGTTTGCCATTTTGTTCATCGAGCACCTACTGTGTGCCTGGCACCATCCGGGGCCCTGGGGAAGAGAGAACAGACTGTGCTCTGGCAAGCCCCGCCCAGGCCCGGCCAGCGCCGTACCAGGGAGCCAGACAGTCAGCAGTAAACACATCAAACGCGCAGACTTTCGGGTGGTGACGAGTACTGAGGAGAGAACTGGAGCAGGGCAGGGGGGCTGGGGTGTGGGGGAGTGAGGGTGCCGCTTCAGATGGGTAGGCCTCGCCAAGGGCGTGTCACCAGTGCAGAGCCTGGGGAGGGGGCGTGCGTGTGTGTCACCCCTTCTCCGTGTGGGTGTGTGTGTCTCTGCCCACCCCCCTCTTTCTTTTGTCTTCCAAACTCTTCCGTATCTCTCCTGCAACCTGCACTAACCGTGGGCTCCCGTTCTGGGCCTGGAAAGGGAGCTCAGATGTGGGCTCTAGGCCCTTCCCTGCCCAGCTGCAGCCAGCGTGAGGAGCTGGGGCCAAGGCGGGGCAGGGGCCACCCAGAGTCTCAGAGGCAGTGGGTGGGGGGAGGGGGCTCCCTAGGTCTGGATTAAACACTCTGCCCCTCTTCTCCCCTAGGGTCTCAGACGAACCTGAGAGAATCGGGGGACCTGAGGTCACAAGGTGAGTGCACGGGCCTGCTCTGACGGCCACCTGGCCCTTCCCCTTCGCCTGCCTCAGATCCCACTGGTCTCAGCACTGCCCCCCACCCCCCTGGCCCTTCGACGGGACCTGAGCCTCATCCTGCGAGGCCAACTCCCTGAAATGCCCCCGTAACCCTCCCATCTCTACCAGCAACTCTTCCTCTCCCTCCACGGAGTGCCCCCATTTCCACCCCAGCCCCGAGCACCTTCTCTTGACATTCTTGAACTTAGGGCTCCTCCATCTATAACCAGCTCCCCACCCGCCAGTGACACCAGCCCTCCTTTCCCCTCTCATCCGATGAGGCAGGATGGTGGCGGGCAGCTGTGGGCCAGCCGGTGGCCAACACTCTCCACGCAGCCCCGGGTGGGACAGAGTTCAGACTTGGCGGGCCAGTCTGTCATGCTTGCTTGGGTCTGCCCTTGTAGGGCCAAAGCAGTCACGTTCCATATGAACACAAATGGAGGTGGCTGTGTTCCAATAAAACTTTGCTTCCAAAAGCAGGCAGTGCTCCACTTTGCCAAGCCCTGCTTTAGTTTGACACGATACCTGTTGTAGAGACTCCCAGTGGGAATGAAGAGCTGCCCCAGCACTTCCAACCAAAGTCCCAGAACTGACTCTCATTGGCTAGGGCTTGGTCACATGTCCAACCAATGCCTGTGGCCAGAGGGGTGGAATGCTCTGATTGGTCAGATCTGGTTATCCTTAAGCCAATCACAGTGGCCAGGGAGGCGGAATGCTCTCATTGGCCAGAACTGAGTGGCACTCACCCTTGGCACTGAGAGGTGGAGGCAGCCCCATCTGAATCAGAAAGACTAGATCTGCGGTGCTTCTCAAAAGGAATGCCCTTGGCCTTGAGGGAGGATGTCTCTGTGTTGTGCAGGGCCCTCTTGCCCATTGCACACCACCTATCGTCCCTGACCTTTCTCATACACAACGTAATAAATGCCCACGGTGCTCCCATCCCAAGACATTCTGACAATCAAAAAGCCCCCAGAAATGTCCCAAGTACCTCTTGGGGGGACGAGAGTGCTGCTTCTAGATGAGAACCCCCAGTCTAGAGTGGGGAGGCTTGGTCCTTGAGGGAAAACTGACTGTCCTTACCAGAGGGATGTATTTGTTAAGAAGCAAGCCCAGCTGCCAGAGAAGAGACCCCCAAAGCACAAGACAAGGATCGATTTCTTCTTCCCACAAACCAGGGGGCCAGGCTGGGCAGGCAGGGCCCCTTGGCCCGTGAGGTTGTTCAGGCACCTGGGTCCTGGCGCCACCAGCCCTTGGAGCCCCATTGCCATCATCGTGGTTGAGTCTGGCTCACAGGACTCAGGGCATGAGAGGCCGGGGCACGCAGTGTCCTCTGGAGGAGGTGACGTGTGTGGAGTTGCATGCATGTCACCTCCACCTGCCTCCAGTTCGAAGATGAGGCCTTGCCGGGCTTCAGGGGAGGCTGGGAAACATCTGGGCATCTGTATGTCCAAATGGAACTTTGTTCTTGGGGTTAAAAGAGGGAGACAGGTTCGGAGGGGACCTCTAGGAATTGGGCCTGAAGCGGGAACAATAGGGACCCCTTTCTCTCCTCTCCCATCTCTCCCGTTGGTGACCTCTCGTGTCTCCCACCTCAGTTGCCATCTACCTTGGGATCAAACGGAAACCGCCCCCCGGCTGCTCCGATTCCCCTGGAGTGTGAAGCTGACCAGCTCTCGCCCGCCCGAGGCCCTGATGGCAGCTCTGCGCCAGGCCACCGCGGCTGCCCGCTGCCGCTGCCGCCAGCCACAGCCGTTCCTGCTGGCCTGCCTGCACGGGGGTGCGGGCGGGCCCGAGCCCCTGTCCCACTTCGAAGTGGAGGTCTGCCAGCTGCCCCGGCCTGGCCTGCGGGGAGTTCTCTTCCGCCGTGTGGCGGGCACCGCCCTGGCCTTCCGCACCCTTGTCACCCGCATCTCCAACGACCTGGAGCTCTGAGCCGCCATGGCCCTGGGTCACCTCCTCTTCCTGGTCCCCTTCACTTCTGCAGGAGGGAAAGGGGTCAGGGGGCCGATTCTTCCATTGTCATCCCTGCGGTTGGATGGGACGCGGGGCGAAGGCCATTTCCTCTGCTGTTCTCCTGGACGCGTGGCGGGAGGGAAGAGTGTGCGGGCTCAGCAAGGGGGTGGACACCTTCCTGGAGCTTTGGAGCCAGTCCTGTCCCTCCGCTCCCTGCCATGGGGCACCTGAGGAAACTGGGGGCAGGGCAGGGGCAGGAAGGGAAACTGAGGACACTCTTCCATTCCTCCCAGCAGTTCACGAATCAGGGCTTGGGCAGGGGCAGGAAGACTTGCTGAGCCTGAAGACTGGAGAATTGGGGGGGGGGCTGGGAATGGGGGGTCAGAGAGGCAGATTCCTTCCCCGCCCCCCATGCTCGAACCCCCCTCCTTGCCCCAGGCTGGTGCGGGACACTTTGTACAAATCCTTGTAAATACCCCCACACCCTCCCCTCTGCAGAGATCTCTCACGGAGCTGGAGCTGGCGCTGTCGCCTCCGGTTTTTAAGTTATTACACCCCCACCCTCCTGTCTGCCCCTCACCTGCAGCCTGTTTGTCCAATAAACTTAGGAGAGTCCCCCTCCCCCATGCTGACCCTGGGGTTTTCCTTCCCTGCCCTCACCTGCAAGCGAGATGAAGAGGGGGAGTGTGACTTTAGGCCGTGGTTTCTCCTCTCTGAGCCTTGGTTTCCTCATCTGCAGAATGGGGGTGGTGGGGTGAGAGGGTCAAGGATGATTGTGAGAGAGGGCAGGGCAGAACTCGGCCCTGTCCACAAGGTGCCCAGTTCCTACATGGGACCCCCGTCCACCCACTCACGTGCTCACCCACATGGTATATTGGACTCAGCCACTTCTTACTCCAGTAGTACATTTATTCAATAAACAGTCATTGACCGGTGCCGCCTCCGTGCCAGGCCCCGTGCCGCCTCCGTGCTAGGCCCCGTGCCGCCATGGAGACGCAGGGAGCCCTGCCTGCAGGGGAGGTGGGTTACGGCACAGACACTAGAGAAATGATGGCTTCGAGGAGCCCCGAAGGGAGAGGAGGTTAGGGCAGGCACTGCAGAGGAAGCGGTGCCACCGCTGGGTTCTAAAGGGTGAGTAGGAGTTGACAACGTGCTCTGGGCAAAGACCTGGGAAGTAGGGATGCGAGGTGTATCTTCCCAGAACTGTGGGTAACTTCAGTGTGGCTGCCATGTTGGGAGTGGGTGGAGAATTAGCAAGAGACGTGCTGTATTAGGACAAATAATCCATCTACACTTAAGGCAAAAGCTATTTGGTTACTTTTTTTTTTTTAAGAATTTTTTTTTTATTCATTTTTAGAGGAGGAGAGGGAGAGAAATATCGATGTGGTTGCCTCTCGAGTGCCCCCCTACTGGGGACCTGGCCCACAACCTGCCATGTGCCCTGACTGGGAATTGAGCTGGCGACCCTTTCATTCGCAGTCCATGTTCAATCCACTGAGCTACACCAGACAGGGTCTCAGTTACGTTATTTAATGGTCCAGGGGGTCGACTTCAGGTATGGCTTGGCCCAGGCAGCAGACCATCTCACCTTTGCTGCTTTTCACCATGTTTCATACCAGCATTTTTATCCAGTAGATACTCCCTGATGGCAAGGTTACCCCAGCACTTCCAACCTTCATTCCTCCAGCTTAGTTTCTGCAGCAGGATGTTCCTCATTGCCAGCATCCAGTGGAAGTTCCAAGGCAGACTCTAATTGGCCCAGGTAGGTCATGTGACTATTTCTGAGCCAATCACTGAGATGCAAGTGGCCAGGCCTGTACCTACAGCTGGACTTGGAGGGTGATTCCCCATAAGAAAAGGTGAGGGTGTCCTGAATGGCAGGGACATGGAAGGTCAATAAACTTGAGCAGTTGAAGACAGGGAGGCAGGTCTTGTTCACCCATGACCTTGTGGGCCAAAGTGAGCAAACTGGCTTACTATCCCAGGGCACTGAAGAGCCATGGAGGGGTGTGCGCAGGGAAGAGTTTTAACTGCTTCAGTTGCTCCTCTGCTGCTTGGTAGGGTCAACCCTTGTGTTTTCCATGAGGCTGATAGGAAAGACATGAGAAACGAAGGCGGGTAGAGATTAAAAGTGGTCAGTGTTGAAAAATTCAGGGGCTGGGACAGAGTAGCACTGCCGTCACCAGAGGCCGGAATAGGGAGCAGCTGCGAGGTGTTTATGGTTGAACAAGCAGAAGAAAGGGTGGGTGGGGGTTGGTGCATGGCTTGGAGGGAACCAGCCCTGTGCTGGGCACACAGTAGTGACAAAGGCAGCTCAGCCCACCCCTCAGGGCTCACAGTCCAGGGAAGGAGGCAGCTCTGTCCTCGGTGTGGATCCAGACTGGACAGGGCTGGTATCAGGGAGTCTGAAAGGGGAGCCTGCCCTAGCCAGGGAAGGCTTCCTGAAAGGAGCAGCTAGCGGGGCGTGGGGGGCAGGGGGGTTGTGGTACCTGCATTCTAGGTGAGGGAGCAGCACATAATTGAGTGGCTGGGAAGCAAGAGAAAGTACATGTCTTTTCAGCAAATGGCATCTGATTCAGGTTGAGAAAGGAGGCTGGAGGTGTAGGCAGGGCCTTGAAGGTTGTGGGGAAGGCCTGGATCTTCCAAGGGCACTGGGGAGCCATGGCGAGGTTGTGAGCAAGGGAGAGGCAGGGACAGTTTTGTGCTGTGAAGTGAGGGAAGGAGACAGCTCAGAAGAGTAGGAAAGAGGTAGGGGCAGCACCAAAGGTGGAAAGAGAAGGCGTGGATTTAAGGTTTGAGGTTCAAAGTGGCCTGGGTGGGCACGGTAGCTGACAGACACCTTGGGCTGAGGATTTGACTGGCCCTGCCTGTCCTCCACTGCAGTGTCTGTGGTCTGTGTGACCCCTGGGGGTGGAGCTGGGGTTAGTGAGGGGATCTTCAGTTGGGGACAATATTGTAAAGGACATCCCGGCCTCTGACAGGTCCTGCACGGCTAGACCTTTGGGGTCTCTCCTAACCTTCCTGTTTCAGTAATCTCTTGGAATTCTTGGGTAATTCCTGGGCCTCAATGTCCCTTTCCTGCTCCCTTCTGGGACCAGATTCTCCCAAGGCCCTAAAGGCTTTCCCAGGATGCTCCGCCCCAAGCCCCTGTGTAGGTGAGGAAACACCTGAGCAAAGACATGAGGTGGGAGTTGCAGGGTGTGGGGAGCCAGAGAGCACGTAGAGGAATGTGGGGAAAGAACTGGAAAGATGAGCCTCAGTACATGGTCTGCATCACAGTTTGACCTTGAAGAGTCGCAAATAACAGGAATGCTTCTTAGGAGATGTGGGAACTACCGGCAGTTTCTTGAGCTGAGCAAGTGTGGTTGAAATGGCTGGAAACAGCTACAGGGGGATGAAGGCAGGCCTCACAGAAGGCCAGTGGATAGCACAGTGAGGTGCATGTGATGAGACGCATGTAAGGTCTCAGACTGAAAGCCTGTGAGCCAAATCCAAGTCTCAGCCTGCCCTTCTGGCCGGCGTTTCTCCCTCACGCGGACTCAGTTTGAGATCTGAGCATGCGTGATCAGGAGCCGCGGTTGGGAAGGGCCCGGGCTTGGGTATTTGACACTGCACCACACCTCTCTGGGTTTCAGATTCCCCATCGAGCCTTATAATTTTGGATTACACTCTGTATCCTAACTTTGCCTCATTTTAGAGATGGGATAAAACGTGCCTAGTACTTGCCTAGAGAGGGCAAACCACCTCAAGGTCAGACAGCGGCCAATTAGAAAAATGCCTCCTCCCCCTTAAATAACTATCGCACACAAAGTTAAGGCCACCATTGCTTTTACTTGTTGCTTTAAATGGAAAAAAAGCGCGAGCTCCAGATACATAGGGTACTCTCCCTTAGCCAGAACTCCTGCTGGTGAGCGGAGCTCTGGGGAAAGGAGAGGAGGGTGTAAGGGAGGTTTTTCATTGGCCACAACCCAGAGGATGGAGCCCACTGGTTAGAACTCTGGTTGGAATTGGACCGCCAAGAAGGGTGGATAGGGCCCCGGATTGATCGAACCAGCAATGGCCGGCCTCCCGGGGAAAGGGGCGGGACAAGGGATGAAGGGGCGCGTCTCCATTGGGCCTGGCCTTCCCTTGGGCTGGGGCTCCAGCAGTCGGCGGCGAGCAGACTGGGAGTCTACTTCTGGGCGGGGATCATGTCGTCGATGGACTGGCCCTTTTCCAGCTTCTTCTCCATTTCCACCATGAGCTTCACGCCGTCCACCACCAGCTGCACCTGCGCTACCTCGGACGAGCCCAGACGGTCGGCGTTGGACACGTCGAAGACTGAGCCCACGGCAGCTGTGTCCACGCCACCTGCGGGAGCAGAAAGCAGGGGCATGAAGAGGGAGCAGAGGCGCAGGAGCGGCGCCCTGGACGCCGCACCCGTGCCAACCGGGACTGCCGCGTGTATTTAGTGCTTACTGCGGCACACGTTACGGGCACGCAGAGCCTCCTAACAGGCCTTTCGCCGGCCCACATCTCCGGCTTTAGTTGTTACCTTCCCCTCCATCACCCAACACGAAACTATACCATGGTGGGCGAGAGAGTGAGCTCTGGAGCCCCGGGCTGCCTGGGGTCTAATCCTGACTGTCTTAGCCCCGGGCTGCCTGGGGTCTAATCCTGACTGTCTTCCCGTTTACAGTTGGGAAACTGAGGCCCCGGGGGGATGGGTACGTACACAACGTGTATTTTACAACCATGATGATATCATATTGACTCTTAGGAGATAAGGCGTTTTGATGTCCATTTGCGGAGAAAGGCACTGAGGCTCACAGAGGGCACCCTTGCCGACCCCAGAACTCGAGGGAATGCCCCACTTCCCCGCCACTGCAAAAGGCCCGCCCCCGACGTCGTGGGCGGGGAGGCGGGCCGCACCTGTGCCCCGCTTCTGCAGGCGCAGACGGTTTAGGATCTCCTCGAACTTGGGGTGCTTGCTCAGGTGTGCCAGCTTTACGTGTACGCCCCCACGCAGCCCGGTGCCCAGGTTGGATGGGCAGGTGAGCACGTAGCCCAGATGCTCGTTCCACATGAAGGGGTGGCCGGCTTTCTTGAAGATCTCCTCAATCTGAGGTGGGGTGAGAGGACCAGGGGTCAAGTCAGCGTCAGCGGGCGCCCCCAAGTACACCCCAAACCCGGACGGAGTTCGAAGGGGCAGGGCTTGAGGATGTGGGTGGGGGCGGGGTTCTGAGAGGGCGCGGCTGGGAGACAGGGAGGGAGGACGTTCTGAAAGGAAGGGACCAAGGACGCAGAGTCTGCAGGATTCTAAGCAGGTTTCTAAGCAGGTTTCTGAGAGGGCGGAGCTTGAGAGCGGTTGGGTCCTTAGGGGCGGGGCTTGAATGTAGGGGTGGAACCGAGTTCCCCAGGAGGCGGGGCCTTGGAAAGCCAGTTGGATGTGCCTGAGAAGGTGGGGCTTAGTCAGTATTGGGAGGAGCCTGGCTGGCAAGGGGCGTGACCTTGGAAAGCAGTTGGGAGCGTGTGGGAGGGGCCAAGTTCCGAGGGGCGGGGCCTTGGGGAGTAGGTGGGGCGTTTAGGGTGGAGTCAGAAGTCAATCGCCAGGGCAGGCACCCACCTTCTGCAGCCCCACGCAAAAGCGGCGGAAAACCTCCTTCATGTTGCCCCCCTTCTGCATGGAGATGACGCGGAGATGATCCTCCTCGTTCACCCACACCAGGAAGGTCTTGTTGTCATTATGCCTAGGGTGGGGTGCAGCAAGAGACGAAGCAATCAGCTCCACGGGAACCCATTTCCCGCCCTCTCACAAACAAACACCCACCGCTAGAGGGCAGCGAGCTGAGGGGCATGAGATTGTGGCATCTGCGTCCTCAGAATCGCAAAAGCTTCCACCTGTAGACTAACGTCACAGGACTTGTGAAATCTGGAATCTTGGGAACAAGGACTTTGAGGGTCTCAGTCTTTGAATAACATTAAATTATACGCTCTTAGAATCGCGCAGTCAGGAGCTTGGAGTCAAGACTGATACATATTGGAAATCCTACATCTGGTCTCTGGACCAGAGAATCTTCCTATCACATTGTTACATCTCAGAAACGGGGTCTTAGAATCATAAAACTTTCCAATGTGGAAATGTTTGAAACCATAGTATCACAGAATTTGAAATTTGTGAAACTTTAGAACCTAAAAATCTTAAAATCTTGAAATCTTAGAATCATCCTATCTGTAAATCTTGGAACCTACACTCTCCAAATCACTTGAAACCTAGGTTCACGCAACCTTTTTAAATCTTTGGCTATCAGAATCAGGGGTTCAAAGATTTATAGAAAGCCCCACTAGTGACCGTAGTTAGTAAGAAAGATCATACTAATAGCCAAGAAGTACTGAGAACTTACCATACAGAAGGCACTATTTTCCGTGATTTATGCATGTGAACTCACTGGCCCTCACCAGAACCACCAATAGCTATGGATTACTGTGACCTCTGCTTTACAGATGGGGAAACTAGGGCAGGGAAACGTTAACTAATGTGCCCAAGGACACACAGCTAGTAAGTGGCAGCACTGGGATTTGAACCCAGACAATCTCATTCATGTCTAAGTTTCTAACCGACACCTCCCTGGTCCAAGTTTCCCAAAATGGGTCACACAGACCACACGGGGTTGGCCGGAGTAGAGGGCGAGATCACATTCCGGTTCTTGGAAACATACTGTGGTCTTGCCTTTGGTGGAGGAGTGAACAGGATCGTGGGGGGACTGGAGGAGGCTGGAGGGAGGGGAGGGCGTGGGACTGGGGTCTCACCAGATGCCTCGGGCGTCGGGCCAGTCCCGGGCCATGCCTGAGGCCAGCAGCAGTGGGGACACGGGCTTGTCAAACAGGAAGTGGTCGTCGATGAGCTGCTGCTGCTCCTGCTCTGTCATGCTCTTCAGAGGGTAGTACTTCCCCTTGAACTCGCCTGTCAGGCTGTTGAGGGCTGAGAGGCCACACAAAGGAGGGGTCAGCAGCCTGGTCCCCCTAAAGCAGGCTGTGGAGGCCCCAGGGGCCCTGCACTGCTGCCCCTAAAGGCTTTGTGCTGTGGCCCTGTGTATGTCCTAAAGGTGCCTGAATACAGGGTCCAAACCCAAATTCACGCCCCCCCAAACCTGCTCCTCCCCTGTGTGCCCAGGCCACCTCTCATGCTCAAGAAAACATGATTCTCCCCCCGCTTCACATCCAGCCCACCTGTGAGCACCTGTGGGCTGGTGTCTGCTCCTCCCGGCCGGCAAGGCAGAGAGTCAGTCTCAGGAATGTGGGGGCCATCAGTGAAAGTTATAATATAGTATATATAGTATTTGTATGTATTCCTATGTATAGTAAGTATATATTATGTGTATATTCATATATATGTATTTATATAATTCATAATTATTTACTTATATACATTTTAGACATTTGTATTGTATACTAGGTGTTATATATCATATGCCACATACTATATTATTAAAAATTATGTATGTGATCTTAAAAAATAAATTCTATTTAAAATGAAGGTAATAAATGCTCAGAACTATCATTCCTAATTATTTTACTATATTTACTATTATCTGTGCCCTTGATGTCATCGTTGCCTATCAAAGCTGTGTGCTGGGGATGTTACAGCGTGATGTGCTGCTGGGCATCTCGCCCAGCTCTGTACCCTGTCACATCATAGCTTAGGGTCAGCCGTGGTGGGAGAATTTACACCACGGAAATGGGCAGTTGCTGCAAATCGGGGCTGTTTTGTTGTTGCTGTTGCTAAACATTTATCAGAATGCCCTGAGTTCTGATGGTCCTACCTCCGAAACATACTCTGTCTCCCCATCCCATTGCTACCCCTAGCCCTTCACCTGGACTGCTGCGGTGGACCCCCACGGCTTCTCTGCTCCCACCTCTGCCCACACTCCGTGCCCCACCCAGCAGCCAGGGGGCTCCTTGTGAATCTGAACCTGTCCTTCCTCCACCCACACCCTCCCAGGGCTTCCTACTCCCTCGGAATCAAAGCCACGCCCTCCTGATGCCTGCAAGGCTCCACCCTACCTGACTGCCCCTCTGAGCTCATCCCCTTGCCCCCGCGGCTGGGCCACAGTGGGTTCCTTGCGCTTCCTGCCCACCTCAGGGTCTTTGCACCTGCTGTTCTGCCTGCCGGATTCTCCCCAAGGAAGGCTCCTTCTTATCAACCAGGTCTCAACTTCTCCTTTAGGTAGCTCCCCCCTCCCCCGCTCCATACACCCAGTCGCTCTCTGCTACACCCGTTGTTTCTTGGCTTCTCAGTATTTTGGAATTATCTTGTTCTTTTGCTGGCTTCGGTGTTTCATCTCCCCACCCAGCTGACAGCTCCGTGACAGCAGTGACATTGTCTGTCTTATTGATCACGGGAGCCCCAGCTCCCCAGGCAGTACCAGATCAGCCATAGGTGTTTGCTGGCCAGCTGGCTGGCTGGCTGGGTGGATGTGAAGACCCCGGTGCAATCAGGTGTCTGCCCGGATCTGCTTGGGCGCCTCAAGGCTGGGCAGCTCCCCGCCAAGACCTCCACCAGGAGGCATACCACCAGCTGCACCCACCAAGCACCCAGGATTCTCCAGGCCATGCCGGAGTTTTAGAAAAACGGATCCGAGGGGGCCCAGAGATGTGCCCACGAAGGAGCAGAGCCAGAGCTGGGCGACCGCAGCAGTGGGCGGTGTGGGGGCTCTCACCTTCCACGGAGAGCTTCTCCACAGCCCGGCGCTCGCCGCGGGAGCAGTGTGGGGGCAGCGTGTAGCCCTTGATGCTCCGGCCGGTGCGAACGCGGCTGCTGAACACGTAGTTGGGGTCCAGGTCGTCTCCGCCCTGGAGGGCACAGGGGTGGGGGCGGTGGGGAGGGTGTTAGGGCCTCCCGGTTCCCTCTGGCTCTCTGCTGCTTCCGGGGCTCCTCCCTCCCCGCCGGCCTGTCCCCCCACCTCCCTCGTGCCACCTCTCCCCCATCTCTGTCCTCTCCCGTCTCCTCTGCCCCTGTGTTTTCCCCCATACCTCTTTTCTCCCCCATTTCTGATTCTCTTCACCCCTCTCTCTGTCTCTCCTCCCAACTCGGACTCTGTCCACCCTCTTTCTCCCTTTCTACGTGTCGGTTTTGTGCCTCCTTCTCTCTCCCTCTCTCTCCCCCACCTCCCTCCCCTCTCCTCTCCCTCCAGCTCCTTGTCCGTCTGCTCTCTGTCCCTCCTCCCATGTTTCTCTGCACCTCTGTTTATCTACGCATGTCGGAGTACCCTTCCTGCCTCAGTCCTTTTCCCTCTCTCCTCCCGCCCCTCTGCCCGTTCTCCCCCACTCCTCCCCTCCCCTGGGGCAGCCGACCTTGAGGTTCTCATGGTTGAGGTCGGTCTTGTGCTTGTCGGTGGGTTTGTAGCCCCCGTGCCGGTCCTGGATGATGGGGTCGAAGAGGTCCTTGAACACCTCGTAGGACTCCTCATCCCCGGCCACGCAGCCCACGGTCATGATGAAGGGGTGACCTGGGGGGTTAGGTGAGGTTAGGGGTGCTTGTCCCCACCAAGGAGGGCCTGGCCTCCTGGGTACGTGTAGACTGTGTGTGCACACACGTGTGTGTGTCTGTATGCGTGCATGCACGTGTGTCTTAGCAGGGGCACATTCAAGACCTGGGGGTCAGAACTGAGAGGGGTGGTGAAACCAGAGGGAAGGTTGGGAAGGGGGGGCGGAGACTATTGGGGGCGGGGTAAAGGAGAAGGGAGAGTCTCTAGGGGCCAGTTACTAATACTAAAAATATTACCACTTCAGAGTCCCCAAATCATAGAACCTTCACCTGGAAGTGGTCAGGACCTTAGACGGTCAGCTTCCAGACAGTGAGACCTGCGAGACCCTCTTATTTCCTGGGCAGGGGAACAGTGGCCCGGGGACAGAAGGCCCCTCTCCTGCGTCATGAGACAGGGCTGGAGGCTAAGGCTGGACGCTGCACCGCTGCAGCCAGGTCCACTTGCCCTGGCGGGTGTCCTTGAGGCAGGGACCGCAGCTCCAGCGACACCCGCCGAGTCCATGCGCTCCCTCCCATGCTGGGCGCCTGGGTGGGCACTGCTCTGGCGCCGTATGAGCTTGGGTTCCTGTGCTGTTCCTGCACAGGGCCCGTTTGCAGGTGAGGAAACTGAGGCCCGGGGCGAGAGGACTTTCCGGGGGGCCTCCCAGCACACTCGTGGACATTTATCGAGTGGGACATGCCAGGTCCTATCCCAAGCCCCTACCACATGAGGGCTCGTCTGTTTCTTATAACAGCCCATGAGCAGGTCCCCACTATACAGATGGGAAAACCGAGGCCTGGGAAGGCGGGGTCCAGGTCTGAGCCACACCCCCTCCTATCCCTGTGGCGTGCCGCTGGGAAGGCTTACCTGGGTTGTCCACGCCCGTCTGGATGACGTCATCCAGTGTGAAGCCAGACGGGGTCTCCTTGTCCCGCAGCTTCTTGTAGAGGTCAGGGGTCAGCACTTTGGCCATGTGGTTGTTGTGCTTGGTGAGGTCGGGGTACTCCTCCTCGGGCTTGTAGTTCAGCTTGAACTTGTTGTGGGTGTTACCGAACGGCATGGTGGCGGCGCGGGGGGCCTGGTGAGAAGCGGAGGAGGGTGAGGTCAGCTGCCCACAGCAGAGGTCAGCCAGGCTTTCAGCCAGGCCAGCCTGAGGGTCAGCCCTGACTCCCGTGCTGGGTGACTGGGAGCAAGAGGGTCCCCTCTCTGAGCCCCTGCGTTTTGACAGGCTGCATCAGGAGTCTTGGGCCAGAATCCCAGCTCTGGCACATTGGGTTGGAGCAGTAATCATGGCATGGATAAGCATGTAGCTTCTAGCCCTGGCTGGTGTGGCTCAGTGGATTGAGCACTGGCCTGCAAACCAAAGGGTCACCGGTTCGATTCCCAGTCAGGGCACATGGCTGGGTTGCAGACCAGGCCCCCAATAGGGGGCACACACAAGGCAACCACACATGGATGTTTCTCTTCCTCTCCTTCTCCCTTCCTTCTCCTCTAAAAATAAATAAACAAAATCTTAAAAAAAAAAAGACTGTCTTCTAGAATCAGGTAGCCTGGGTTCGAATCCCAGCTCTGCCATGTCCACCATGTTCAACAAGTTCGTGACCGTGGGCAAGCTGCATCGCCTCTCTGGGCCTCAGATAACTCCTCTGTAACATGGGGGTCGCCATACTGGCACTTGCCCTGCGGGGATGTTGGGAGGGTTGAAGGACGGGGAATGGTGCCCGCCACACAGTGGGCTGATTCTGCCCAACTATTATTATTGCTGTTGTCGCTGTTTTCAGGGTCTGTGTGGGGAGCTGGCGAGTGGGTGGAGGGTGTTGCTGGAACGGAGTGTGAGCAGAGAAGGCTCAGTGTCTGGGGTGCCCAGTCAAGGGCGGAGGGACAGGTGGAAGGGAGGGCTGGGTGGCTGCGCCCACCTCTGTGCACTGATGACTCTCCCTCAGGGCTCCGTTGGCAAGAAAAGCTCACCCTCTGATGTTAACAGAACTGGGTTCAAATCCCACCTGTGCCATTCCCCTGCTGTGTGACCCCAGGCCAGTTGCTCAGCCTCTCTGAGCCTCTGTCACCTGTGAACTGAGCCTCTGCATAGGGTGGCTGGGAGGATACTTTGAGTTCGGGCACATGGCTGGCTGAACGCAGGCCCTGGTGTGGAGTCATACCTCGGGGGGGGGGGAGGCAGCTATTATTATTATTATTACTTTTGTTCAAGAGACTCAGAAAAGAAGGACCTTTCGGCAATGATGGTCGGCATGGGACGCTCACGCCCATCTCCAGGGATGGGGAACAGGTAGGAGGGTGGGAAGGCTGGGACCAGGGTAAGCTGCAGGCTGAGGCATCAGGCCAGGGGGCTGGGAGGCCATAAAAGACGTTTGGAGCTGCTGCCCAGTGTGGGAGATTATTTTTAGAGTCTGGCAAACTCCTCCCTCCCCCCCAACCCAGCTGCCACGCTCCCTCCGCACGCCCCACATTCCAGGGGCTCGGCTTGCACCAAGTCAGCAGGCCGGAGACAGGTGGGCCAGGGCGGCCGGGAGGACAGGCAGCGGCCTCCCTCGGCGGGGCTCAAAGGCTTCCTGTCCAGAAACCCCCCTTCCCAGGGTGTACCCCCCCATCCCTGCTAGGGACGTGAGGGAGAGGGCACTGAGACGGGGTGGGTGAGCCCAGGAGACACAAGCAAAAATAGCCCCAGACACACGCACACACACACATCACCATAAACAGCCACACAAGCACACCTCCAAGCTCAGGGACACACCCAGGATACAGGCACCCACGCAGGAGCCACAGACAGACAGGCAGACACAAGGTCAAACTGTTGTGAGACGCAACAGAGACCCACAGGGCCACACAGGTGAAGACCCTGCAAGCGCCAGCTCTCACAGACCCTGGCAGGTGATACAGAGACACCCACCGCGGCTGTGGCACCTGGTTCTGGTGACAGACCCTCATAAATGCAAGCCAGGCCCCCAGCCCCTCGCAGCAGGGGACAGCTGGCAGCTGCCAGGGCTCGTTTCATCTGCAGGTCCCTCCCCAGGATCCTGTGCTGCAGAGACCACAGGTCCCAGCAGGGGCTGGGGGCTCACAGGTTGGGGGGGCAGTCCCAGACGTAAGGACAACCTTCCCACACACTGACCCGCCTGCGTGCAGGAGGATGTGGGGGCAGACATAAAAGCCCCTTTCCGAAGCCAAGCCGGCCTCTGGCACCCACGGGAGCCCCGGCTCCGGACCCCACCCGACGGCCCCGCGGGCGGTACCTGTCTGGGCTGCGCTGAAAGGGGCTGTCCGAACCGGGGAGGCAACGCTGACCCAAAGGAAGAGCCTGCAGCCCTGGCCTTATATAGGTGGGGCCTGGGCTGTGCTATTGGCTGGGAGGGGCTGCCTCCAGAGAGGGGGGCTGGAGGGCAGCTGAGCCTCTCACCTCGCTGGCCGGGCACCGTGCCCACTCTGAACCCAGGCATGCCTTGAGCCCAGCCCCATGGCCTTCTATGGGCCGCCCCAGGGCAGCCCCACCAAGCCAGTCCCCTGACCAAGTGCTGAGTCGGGCTGGCGGGAACAGCTGGCCCCCAGCCAGGGACACAGGACGGTTGCAGGAACCGGCCCAGGCACGTAGAAGACATCCTCCCCTGGCCCTCCACAAGGCCACCAGCCCCCTCCTGTGTCCAGGCCTCTCCTCAGTCCCCAGTGGCCTTGACCGGGGCAAATGGCAGGTGGTGAGCCCTGCCTCTCCGGGGGGAAAACTTGCAGGGGCCCCAAGAGCATCAGGTATCCGGTTTTCCAGAAAGGCTGTGTGATTTGCCCACTGTCACCCAACTATAGGGAGCATGGGCCAAGGCCAAGGTGGGACTTTAAGGCAGCCCCCGGAAGCCTGCGCTGAGATGTAGTTTCCTCTTTGGGTGGGGTGGGGCGGGTGGAAACTGAGGCTCCGCTAAGCTCAGGTTCAAACTCAAGGCCGGGGTTGGAGGCCGTGATTGCCCTCCCACTCTGGCCGGGCTGGTGACAGTGACGCAAGGAAATTTCCGCCGTGGAGGGGACAGGGAAGGACTCGCCCAGGATGGGAGTTTATTTTTAGCATGCGTTTCGTTGCCTCTGCTAAGGCCCAGACCCGGGGCGCTGGGTATGGGTGGGGGGCGCGGGGGCAGGTGTTAGGGGGTGGGGTCGCCACGTGTCCAGGTTAATTATAACCAGGCGTCTCGGGTGTCCCCCGGTCTCGCCTCCTTACAAGGGCAGCGGCGGCCGGGAGGCTGTCCTCACCCCCCTGAGGAAGGGCGGGGGGTGGGGGGGGGCGGCGACTTGGGGTTAGAGCGCCCCTCCAGTCCCGGTCTCCGAAGACCTGGGCGGAGCACGAGCTCTTGGCACCTCGGCTGTGATTGGACCTCAAGGACTGAGGAGGGGAGTTTGTGCGAGGGGGAGGCACGGAGGAAGGTGCTCCTCCGCCTGGAAGGAGCCACGTTTGCAGCGGGGCGGGCTCGGGGCAGGGGCCTGAGATGGCAGGGAAGAGAACGTTCCCTTCCCTCTGGGGTTTCTCCCTCTTCTCGGATCGCCCCCGTTTCTTCCCAGGCAGGTGGGAACTGAACTAGGGAAAGGGAGTCCTCTCCGCTTCTCCCCAGATTCCTGGTGGGGAACTTAGAAAACTTTTTCTTGGGGCCCAGATCCTGATCTGTCCATCTGCCCGCCTGTCCCTTCCTGGCAAGGTCAGGGTGGCAAAGGCCTCCCTCCTGGTTAGGGAAGCTGAGGCCCAGAGGGAAATCGATTATGCGTTTATCTGGAATCATTAGGCATTTGTCAGTTTCACATTTATTAAGCACTAACCAAGGGCACAGCAGAAAAGAGCCCACACCCCTGCCCTCATGAGGTGACAGTGACCAAGTCAATATATGTCATCAATGTCACAAATCAGGGGCAATAGGGCTTTGGAGGAAAGTGAAAGAGCATAAGGGACACGTGACGGCACAGCAGGGACCTCTCTGGGGAGAGGTGAGGCCCCTCTGAGGAGGTGACATGAGGGCAGAGACCCAAAGGGGAGGGGGAGAGCCTCGTGGGGAAATCCAGAAGTCAGACAGCAGGTGCAAAGGCCCTGAGGTGGGAGTGGCTTGGCTTCTTGGAGAGTCAGGGTGGGGCTGCAGGGCTGGAGCGGATGGGCAGACGGAGAGTGGGAGGAGGAGCAGGAGGCTGGAGAGGGGTGGGAGCAGACCTGTGGGGTGCTGGGGGCTGCGGAGGCATTTCCACCCCACCTGAGAGGTGAGAGGTGAGAGGTGAGCGGTACGGGAGCCACGGAGGTTGTGAGCAGGGGAGAGAAAGGATCCAGCGTGTCATATGACTGGTGGGTGGCACGGCCCAGCCCCCTGGGCCCCTAACAGTCCCCCGTGGGGACATTTGACAGTCTCTTTGGCCACACAGCATCAGAAGCCCTTGCTATGTTTGCAGAGGTCCCCACCCTATAATGGCTCCCACTGGAGAAGCCAGAAATGTTAGAAACTCAGTGTCCCAGAATTCTCTGCAGTAATAGTCCCCTCATAAGGCTCAGAGAGGTTAAGTGACTTGCCCAAGGTCATACAGCTGGGAGGCAAACTGGCTCAGTGCAGGGGAGAGTGGACTCGGGCTTTGGTGAAAGTAATGTCAAGGCCTCTCCGAAAGGTCAGACTCTACTGTCCACCCAGAGCCCTCCTCCAGGTGGCCAGGACCCAGGAATTTGTATCTGCTTCCCCAGCAGCCTGGCTTCAGGGGCCAAGCACCTCGTGTATATTGATCAATCTAGTTCCCCAATGTTCCTGTAGAGTGAGTACTGCAAATGTCACAAATCAGGAACGTGAAGCCCAGAGAGGCCAAGTCACTTGCCCAAAGTCACACAGCTGAGAAGTAGCAGAGCCAGGTTTCAAGAGTCAGTCCCTGAGTTGGTTTGCATAACCCCTCCCTGATCCTGCCTCTTCGTGCTGAAGCCCCGCTTTGCAGAGGATGAACAACGAGGCTGCAAATGGCGAGGAAGTTGCTCAAGGTCACAGTCAGTCTTCTGGACTTACAGAGCCTACGTGCTTCCCTTCACCCCAAGGCCCTGGCACTGCCCTGCTAACCCGCTCCCAAACCCTCTCTGGTTCCTACCACCTCCCCCGTTCCGATCTCTGCCCTGAGGATGTGGCTGCCACATTCAGGGGACACTCCAGGAGGCAGCATTCCACCCCCATAGCCCCCGGAATGCTCTTCTCACCACCTCCGAGATTCCTCCTCCAATCCTGGTAGTCTGTATGTCAAAGCCAGCCCCAGAGCCAGAGGGTTGAGGACCTGCCCACTCTTTCTTGCTCTTGGAGAGGAAGGCGGGGCCTGCTTCGGCCCTGTGAGTCAGGCCCGAGATGTCAAAAAGGAGTGGGGTGGGGGCAGACAGGCAAATAGCACAGTCTTTCACGACTCCCTCCTGTCCCACCCAATTCCTCCAAATTGCTCCTTGTCAGTTTAGCTATACATTGTCCTCTGGGTGCTGCTTTAGTTGCATCCCAGTTCTTTGTTTTGTTTTGTTGTTTCTCCATTCTGCCATTTCAAATGTATTATTTATTTATTTTTAAGATTTTATTTTTTACAGAGAGGGGAAGGGAGGGAGAAAGAGAGGAAGAGAAATATCAGTGTGTGGTTGCCTCTCGCACACCCCCAACTGGTGACCTGACCCGCAACCCAGGCATGTGCCCTGACTGGAAATCGAACCTGCGACCCTTTGGTTCACAGTCCGGTGCTCAATCCACTGAGCCACACCAGCCATGGCTCACATTTACATTGAAAATGTTATCTTTAGGGTAAATGGGTGGTCACATTTATGTATGTTTTAGTTTCTTAAAGTTACTTTTTTATTGAGGTATAACTATTCCCCAAAGTGCCCTAACATTCAGACAAATAATTTTATATGTGTGTGCACCTGAGTAACCACCACCAAGGTCAAGGTAGAGAATATCTCCAGCACCCCAAAAAGCTCTCCTACACTCCCCCCAGTCAATGTCCCTCTCTTTTTCCAAATGAACCACTATCCTGCCTTTTAACACCACGCATTTGCTTTGCCTGTGATTGAACTTCATGTAAATAGAACCATACAGGATGCCGTCTCTTTGGTCTGATTTCTCTTGATCAACATTTCTTGAGATTCATTCATAGTGTAACATGCATCAGTAGACTGTTCTTTGACGGGTTCTTTAAAAAGATTTTATTTATTTAGTTTTAGAGAGAGGGAAGGGAGGGAGAAGGAGAGGGAGGGAAACATCAGTGTGAGAGAGAAACATCAGTCACATGGCTCTGACCGGGGACAGAGCCTGCAACCCAGGCATGTGCCCTGAGCAGGAATCAAACCAGCGACCCCTTGCTTGCAGGATGACGCCCCACCAACGGATCCCCACCATCAGGGCATGTACTTTGATTGTTGGTTACTTCTAAATACTTTATAAAGTATATTTTCATTTCTTCTTTGTCCTGTGAATGGCTTTTTAAAAATCTTTATATTAATGGATAAAAGATGAGCCATCACCCAAGGGAATAATATGCAGATGTCAAAAAGGATAAAACTACGCTATATACACTACTTTGGGACAATTGCCCAGTGTCTTAGTTCTTTGGGGCTTCTGTAGCCCAGAGTGAGCGGTGTATAAACGACAGAAACCGTTGCTCACAGCTCTGGGGCCTGAAGTCTGAGACCGGTGTTGGGGGGGGGGGCGCCAGCGCAGTCAGGGGAGGGCCCTCACGGGATTGCAGGCTCCTGTGTCCTCACGTGGTGGAAGGGACACAGGGGCACTAATTCCACTCACGAGATCTCCGCTGTTATGGCCTAATCGCCTCCCAGAGGCCCCACCTTCTAATACCTACCTTTGGGGGTTAGGGTTTCAACTTGTGAATTTTGTGGAGGGGGGACACAAATATTCAGACTGTAACACCAAGATACACTGCTAGGTGGGAAAAAATAAGTATATACCTATTACCACAAAAAACACTGTGCAACACACCATTTCAAAATGCAGTAGCTTTAAAATGGATGGGAGCTGGAGGAGAATGGGCTGGTCTGAGCTGAGCTCAGCTGGGAAGCTGTTTCACACCGTTAAAAACAAGACAACAGGCCCTGGCCGGTGTGGCTCAGTCGGCTGGGCATCATCCCGCAAACCGGAAGGTCTCAGGTTCAATTCCCCATCAGGGCACATGCCTGGGCTGCAGGTTCGATCCCCCATTTGAATGTCCACAAAAGGCAAATGACGATGGTTCTCTCTCACTGCAGTGTTTGTCTTCCTCTCTCCTCCTCCCTTCCCATCTCTCTTAGAAGAAGAAGACCACCATAGGCCCATAGGCCCAAAATGGACTTGTGCTAAGCCTCATGTCACTAAGATTCAGTGACAGTTTTGATTCTCCCAGAAGTGGATTCTGCAACCAGGCAATCAGGAACCTTCTGCTCAGCACTAGTCAGGTCATCTGCCTGACACTCCTGCCATCTTTTTGTTTCTTTTTTTAATCCTCACCTGAGAATATGTTTTTATTGATTTCCGAGAGACAGAAACATCGATCAGTTGCCTCCAATACGTGTACTGACCGGGATGTGGAACCCACGGATTTTCTGCAGAGGGACGACACTCCAACCAACTGAGCCACCAGGCCAAGGCCTCCGGCCATTTAAAAAAAAAAAAAATGCCCCGGCTGGTGTGGCTCAGTGGGTTGGGCATCATCCTGCAAACTGAAAGTTTAGCAGTTCAATTCCCGGTCAGGGCACATGCCTGGGTTGCGGTTGAGGGTGTGCAAGAGGCAACGGATTGATGTTTTTCTCCCTCTCTTTCTCCTTCCCTTTCCCTTTCTCTAAAAATAAATAAATAAAATTTTAAAAAACTTATTGATTTGAGAGAGAGGGGAAGAGGAGAGTGAGAGAAGCCTTGATCTGTGGCTCCACTTACCTGTGCATTCATTCACGGATTCTCCTGCGCGTCCCGGCTGGGATCAAACCAGCAGCCTCGGGGTAGTTGAGATGCTGCTCTAACCAACTGAGCTACCCAGCCAGGGCTCCTGCTATCTTTTAAAGCAAAGTGACTTCGCAATAACCAAGCTGCTTTTCCACCCAGAGTAAGTTGCTTGTTCCCACTCCTTCTGCGTGTAAACCATTCATTTTGGACAACTCCTCGGAGCTGCCTCCTACCTGCTAGGTTGGATGCTGCCCGATGCGAACCTGTGTTTGCTCAAATAAACTCACGCGATTTGGAACATGCCTGTTCATCTGTTAACGATATGCAGGCGACATGGGGTGTGGGCTGAGGGGAGCGCAGCCACACAGGGAAGCCTTTCTCAGGCCTACGCACGGACTCAAAAGGAAATGTGCAAAGCTCAAAGCTCGGGGTGGGCCTGTCACTTGTGCCCCTCAGCCATTGTCCAGAGTGAGTCGTATGACACACCGAAAGTCAAGACTATCACTCAGTCTGCCCCTATGGGTAAGATGTTTTTCACTCGTGCTTTCATGAGGGGGTGCTCCCACTCATACATCCACACACAGTTCATATCCCCAGAGTATCTCTGGGAGGATGTCCGAGAGTAGTAATATGTTTGCTTCTGGGAGGGGTGTCTGGGGCTCAAGGGTTACAAAGGCTTTTCATTCTACAGTCTTTCGTTCCCTGTGACCATCTGTTTCTGACAGAGCACTGCTTTGTAAATTAAAAAAAAGACAGGGAACCCTGGCTGGTATGGCTCAGTTGGTTGGAGCATTGTCCTGTATACCAAAAGGCTGAGGGTTCGATTCCCGGTCAGGGCACATGCCCAGCTTACAGATTCCATCCCCAATCGATGTCTCTTTTCTCTCTCTCCCCCTTCTCTCTTTTTAAAGATTTTATTTATTTAGTTTGTTTTTGGATTTTATTTATTTATTTTTAGAGAGGGAAGGGAGAGGGGGAGAGAGAGAGAGAAACATCAATGTACGGTTGCTGGGGGACATGGCCTGCAACCTAGGCATGTGCCCTGACTGGGAATCGAACCTGCGATGCCTGGTTCGCAGCCCATGCTCAATCCATTGAGCTATGCCAGCCAGGGCTTATTTATTTAGTTTTAGAGAGATGGGAAGGGATGGAGAAAGAGAGGGAGAGAAACATCAATGTGTTTGCCTCCCTCGTGCCCCCTACTGGGGACCTGACCTGCAACCCAGGAATGTGCCTTGACTGGGAATCGAACCAGCGACCCTTTGGTTTGCAGGCCAGCACTCAATCCACCGAGCCACACCAGCCAGGGCTCCCTTCCTCTCTCTAAAAGCAATGAAAAATATGTCCTCTGGTAAGGATTTTAAAAAAAGGGTGGGAGCTTTTAAAAAATTGTAGCCAAGAGGTGAAAACAGAAAAGCTTACAACCCACCCACCCGTTTTTATGACCTGGCAAACTAAGGCCTGAAGTGAAGGACAGGGTTTTATTGAGTGCCTCCTTGGCTGTGGTCTCGGGCAAGGGATTTCTCCTGTCTGAGCCTCAGCTTCTCCCTCTTTCTATGGGGCCAGTCATAGTGCTACTTCAGGGGGTAGCTGTGTGGCTTCGGGGGCTTTGCCACGCCTCGGTCATATCCTTTTGGACAGGTCCCTTGACCTGTGTGTGCCTCATCTTCTCCTATGAAATGGGGACAATCGTAGCACCTCACAGGCGCATGGGCGGATTAAGAGTTACGAGACTTGGCACAGGGCCCATCCTGGGTAAGAAGAGCTCAAGACACTCCAGCCCTCACTGGGTGCAGAAGTGCTTGCCACAGACGGGGCCCACCTAAAGGAACGGTCCCCTTAATTAACATTTTATTTCAGCCTTTGTGTCCTTTAATATTCTCGGCAATATGGTGAGTGTGGTCCTCCCAGTTTTAGAGATGAGGAAATTAGGTGTCAGAAAATCACCACCTACCCCAGGCTACATGGGAAGGAAATGGCAACAGAAGGATTCGAACTCAGATCTTTCCTGGCCCCGATTCCCTCCCACACATTGTGTCTTCCCCGCGACTCTGCGCTGGACCTTTTAGGAGATTACCCTTTAATCCCCACAACAGTCTCCCAGAGAAGGTTACCCTTGTGGGTCCTGTACTGCACACCAGGAGCCTGAGGCCCAGAGAGGTTAGTTCCTGGCTCCGGGGCCGCCCAACCAGCAAATGACGGAGCAGGGATTTGCACCTGGGCCTCAGGGATTCGCACCTGGGCCGCCTGCCTGCAGTCCCTGCGGCGCCTCCTAGTAAGCGGGTGGCAGATCCGGAACTCACCCAGTGTCCTGAGTTGGGGGTGGGGGCTCAGCTTCCCCCATCTATTCTGTTCCCTCAAAATAATCGGGAGAATTTAGAGCGTGAATTTGAGTTTTATTTTCTATCATTCAGTCAACACCCACTCTCCCAAGGACCTTCTCTGTGTTCTGCCAGTGTTGGGTAGCACCGCGGACACCACAGCGAGCCCAGTGTGGGAGACCATGACCCACGGTGGGCGGGGCTGGGATGTGGGAGTCCCGGAGGCAGCAGGAGCGCAGAAGGAGCATCTCCTGCAGCCTGTGGCCTGTCAGAGAAAGCTGCTCAGAGCAGGACGTAGCGTTTGCACTGGAGCTTGGAGAACAGATGGAGAGCTTCTGGTGGTCTGGTGCACGGGACAGTAGTGCCCTCTGCTGGAGGTATTCTGTAGTGCAGAGACTAGGGTACTTCAGGGTTTCGGAAAAACGAGTTGAACCAAATTCTGTGATGCGAGAGCCTGTGAGCCCAGTTTGTGCCAATTTACTTTTCTAGGACTTGATTCAGTCAGCCAGTCACTCAGCAAATATTTAGTGAGCACGTACTTCGCGCCAACTCTGTTTTAGCGCTAAAGATACAGTACTGACCATACAGAGCCCTGCCCTCAGGAGTTGGCATTCTAGTGGAGGGTGAACCAATAATATAATATACAATTAGATTAAAATATATGTAATACAAAATAATAATAATAATAATAATAATATACAATCAGTAGTTAATACTTGCTAAGTGCTTCCTATCTTTTTTATTAACACATTCAATCTTCACAGCCTTTGACTATCTCCATTTTATAGATTAGGAAAACCAAAGCACAGAGAGTTTAAGTTACCTGTCCAAGGCCTGCACAGCCAATAAGTGCTGAAATGAGATTTGAACCCAGAGCCCAAATTTTAGCCATTACATTCCCTCGCCAATAATGTGATGTGCCATAATAATGCGATATATTACATAAAATAATTTTAGGCCCTGAAAATTTTGTGAGCCAAATCAAAAAGGGAAATGAGGTAGTGTTTTGGTGGGAGGGTGTCATTTAGAAGGGGCAGTCAGGGAAGGCCTCTCGGAGGAAGCGGCCTTTGAGAAGAGACCAGACAAATAATGAGATCTGTGAGAAGAGAGGTCCAAGCAGGAGGCACAGCCAAGGCAAAGGCCCAAAGGATGAAACCGCAAGAAGGCCATGGGTCTGGGATCCAAAGTTTCCCAGATTTTGAGTTCTTAAGGTTCTAGGTCGCCAAGGCGCAGGTTTCCAGGCTTCACGCACGCGGGACTCAACCTGATTCGACGTGCGCTGGAGGATCCGGGCTCTGCATTCGAGGTGCTGAAATTCCCTCTGGGCTCTGGCCGCCGGCCTAAACTTTCCCCGGGCGGTGGGCGGGGCCAGCCTCACCTGCGAGGGGCGGAGCGCCTGACCGCCCGGCCTCCCCGAGGGCCCGCCCACGGCCCGGGACGCGGGGCACAGCTGGGAGCGGCGGAGCGTGCGTGGCTTTCGGGGCGCCACCAGGCACAACGCAGCGGAGTGAGTCCCGGAACCGGCCGCGGTCAGGTGGGCGCCGGGTGTGTGGGTCAGGGGTCCCGGGGATCTCGAGGATGGAGGCAGGGGTGGAGGGTGAGGGCTGGGCCTGGCGCTTCTCTGGGACCGCTGGCTTGGCAACGGGGACCGGCCCGGGGGCCTCTGGACCGTCCCCGCCCCGCCCTGGGGCTTCCCCGGCTCCGGAGGCCTAGATGGGGCCGCACCCCCTCCCCCGTGCTCAGGTAAACAGGAACGAGGGCGGAGCTTCGGGGGAGGGAGGGGGGCCGCCCTTAAGACGGCTGACGGGAAGCCGGGGTGCGCAGAGCTGGGCAGGAGTAAGTTGAGTGCTTAGGGTGGTGAACATGATGGAGATAGTGTGTGCGTGTGTATGAGACGGTGCACGAAGCAGAGGGGTGTGTGTGGTGGTGTGGGAAACTCAGGTGGGTGCAGAGATGTCAGGCTGTGGGTATGGGTGTGAAGGGGAGACGGACAGTCCGTGTGACCCCGAGGGACTGTGTGAATGATGTGGAAATGTGGGCCCCCTCTGACTGTGTGTTTGTGATTGTTTGCGTGTGTGTGGCTGTGTGTATGGGAGAGATCTGAGCTGTGGATTAGGGGTAAGTGGGACCAAGAGGTGGCATGGCTGTGGTCTCTCTCCCTGTTAGGTGGGGTGAGTGGCAGGGAGGTGGCAGCGTGTGCAACAGGATGGCCGTGTGGGGCGTGACTGTTGCTGTCAGCCCTTCAGTTGTGCACACAGGACTGAGTGCGTGCTGGGGACCTCACTGACTGGGGGCCGTGTGAGTGTGGGAGCCAGTGTGCGTCTGGGAAACAGCCCCGGTGCTGTGTGGCCATGTGGGTCCCTGTAGCTGGTACTGGGGTCGTCCTCGGGCTGTAGGTGGTGCAGGTGAGGCTGTCTGGAGCATGGGGCTCAGCTGCCTGAGGCTGTGGATGGTTGCATGTGTCGGCAGAATTGTGTGAATATTGATTGTAGTTGTCGGGTGGCTCTTGACCTTGTGTGATTGTTTATGGGGCTCATGTGTGACATAGGACACTAAGGATAGTGTGACACACACACACATACATACAGAAAGGGACTGACAGATGCACAAACATATATGGACAGAGAGATTGAGGGTGATGACAGTGGTGGCCCAGCTGGTTGCAGTGTTGTCCGATGCACCGAAAAGTTTGCAAGTTTGATTCCCGGTCAGGGCACATACCTAGGTTGCGGGTTCGGTCCCTGATTGGGGCATATATGGGAAGCGACCAATCAATGTCTCTCTCTCACATCAATGTCTCTCTCTTCCTCCTCCTCCCTCCCTGCTCACCCCCTTCCTCTCTCTAAAATCAATAAATGTATCCTCAGGTGAGGATTTAAAAATTTAAAACAAAAACCCACAGTATTACAGGCTGCCCTACTGCGTGTCCAAGTGTGCATGATAGTGAACTTGTGAGCAGGTGCGGGAACCTCTGGGCTGCTCGAGGTGTGCGCCCTGGCCTGAGCGAAGTGCGCCTGCGAGGGTGTGTGCGGAAACCAGGCACCTCAGCTGCGCCTATGCACGGCCGCCTGTGCCCTGGGCGCCCACTTGGGACAACGTAACTGAGTCTGAGTTCAGGGGCCGTTTGCAGGCCTGTGTCTGGAGCTCTATATGTGCATCTGTGTGTGCACTGCATGTGCAAAACCCTGGCTGGCCTCACAAGGGGTTGGGGGGTGTTGGAGGAAGCGGGGAGGCGGCGGCCTGCCCTTCGTCCTGGAGTGCCTGCGCTTGGAGGAGACGCCGGCACGCAGGGGCAACTGGGCTGCGCGCTCGTGGGAGGGCCGTGTATCGTGGGCCTACGCAAGGAGAGGGCCTGGACGGGAGACATTTGGGGTTTGGCTCTCTTTTCACGGGTGAGAGAGTTTGTGTCTGGTGCGTGGTGTGTTGGCCTTTGTTTCTGAGAGGAAATACAGCGTGTCTGTGCGTGGGGCCGCACTCCCAGGAGGGAGTGTTCATGCGTGTTTCCCGGAGCTAGTGCGTTACGCACATCAGGCTGTTGTTTGAAGGGGGGTGTGGATGACGCCTGAGTGTGTTCACCGAGTTGTGTTTCTGGGGGAGGAAGAGCGTGTCCGGACTGTGTTGTGTTTCTGAGAGGAGGACGTGTCTCACGCTGTGTTTCCAGAATCCCTTCTGAGAATTACCTTCCCGTGGAGTTGCGTTTCCGGGCGCAGGTGTGTTTGTGTGTGAGGGCGTCTCTGAGGGGTCCAGAGGCACCACCGGCCGAGTCGTGGGCTTCGTCACCCACACGCAACCACGTGAAGTCTCACGTGGAAGACCCCCACCCACTATGATCTGGGCCCAAGACCCTCAGCTGTCACACGGCCAGTGACATCCATGGGCCACACCTGTCACACGTGTGTCCTGACACGCCTTGGGCCGGCTGGGCCCGGCTTCAGTGGAGGGCGGAACCCCCATTCCCTCAGGGTCCCTCGGCTCCTCAGGCACTGGGAGCCCACATGGGGGGTCCACCTCTCTGAGCCCCCCCACCAAGAGGCCTCCTCTGCTTCCGGCCCTCAGGCCCTCTCCTCCCGCCCCAGCCCCCAGCCCCAGTGGTCTGACTGGTTCCCAACAAAACACCCTGAGAATGAGCTCACAGAGAGGCTGCCGCCTCCACACACCCCGCCCCACACACCCAGCAGCGAGGCGCCTCCCGTGCCAGGCCACGCAGCCAGGAGGTCTGGGCCAGGGTACCCGGGGCCCTTGGGGGGCGAGGGCTGGTGGGGTGGCTAGGGCGGGTGGGAGGCCACAAGCCAGCCCTTTGCCCCCTTCTGGTTAGTCACACGTGGGTCTGGGAGCTGCTCTCGGGGCCGAGGACAGGCAGAGGTAGACTCGCGTGTTCCCAGTTGAGGGCTGGCCAGGATGGGTGTGGGCCAGGATGTCGGCTGGAAGGCAGAGGGTGCGGAGGCAGAGGGCTGGCTGGAATGGCCAGAGAGGGAGATGGCTGGGTCTGGGGGCCCAAGTGGCTTAGAGGCTGAGGGGCTGGCTCGCCCGGCCTTGACAATTCCGCAACCCTGGCTGCCCCCAGGAGCAGCGATGTCTGTGCAGGTGGCAGCCCCCGGGAGTGCGGGGCTGGGCCCAGAGCACCTGAGCCCTGAGGAGCTGGTGCGGCAGACACGGCAGGTGGTGCAGGGGCTGGAGGCCCTCCGTGCGGAGCACCGTGGCCTGGCCGGGCACCTCTCGGAGGCCCTGGCAGGACAGGGCCCGGTGACTGCCTTGGAACTGCTGGAGGAAAAGCAGCAGGTGGTGAGCCACTCGCTGGAAGCCATCGAGCTTGGGCTGGGCGAGGCCCAGGTACGAGGGGCTGGCCCTGGTGGGGAGACGCAGACCTGGGGGAGGCCCGGGAGGAGGGCCCAGGTGTGCAGGGGGGTAAGCCTGGGGTCGGCGAGACCTAGGGAGCTAGGTTTGGGAGGGGGCGGCTCTAGGCCAGAGATGGGGTCCCTGAGCAGCATTGGGGGTCCCTTGGATGTGACAGGAACCTCTGAGCCATATGGGAGTCCTTCCACAGAACTGTGGGTCCTGGGGAGACTTTGGGGTGCATGGGTGGGACAGGAAGTCCCTGGGAATAATTCGTGTGCCTGGGTGAAACCAGAGGGGTCCCCAGACAGGGTTTGGGTTTGTCGCTGGGGGCCTCTGTGCACCCTTAGAGTCACCCTGGAGGGCTCTCTGCCTAATCTGGGGGTACTTGATAGAACGGGGATGCTCTGGCTTGCACCCGAGGCCCAGGACTGGGGCAGGCACTACCTGAGCCCCGACTCTCGCCCCTGCCCCCTGGCAGGTGCTGCTGGCCCTGTCGGCGCACGTGGGCGCGCTAGAGGCCGAGAAGCAGCGGCTGCGAGCGCAGGCCCGGCGGCTCGCCCAGGAGAACGTGTGGCTGCGGGAGGAGCTGGAGGAGACGCAGCGGCGGCTGCGGGCCAGTGAGGAGGCGGTAGCCCAGCTGGAGGAGGAGAAGAGCCACCTGGAGTTCCTGGGGCAGCTGCGGCAGTACGACCCACCTGGAGAGAGCCAGGTGCCGCGGGGCCGGGCGAGGCAGGGGGCCACGGTGTGCTGGGGGCCCCGACCCTCCTTAGATACCCCATGCCCCCCACCAACCCTCTATGGAGAGCAGGACTGCAGGCCCTCAGAGAACCCCCCGACCCACTAGAACTCCCACAGAAGCCCTCAGCTGTTCCACAAAACCCCAGATCCCTCCCCACAAGCCCTCCAGAGACTCTGGAGGCCCTGACTGCCACCTCCCTCACACCCCAAGATTCAGGACCCCCATCTCTGAAACTGCCTGCTGGCCCTCCTGACTCCCTCCTTTCCTGTCCTCTGCGCAGCAGCCCGAGTCGCCCCGTCGACGAGACAGCCTGGCCTCCCTGTTCCCCAGCGAGGAGGAGGAGAGGAAGGGTGGGTGCCGGGGGCACGTGACTGGGAGCTCAGCCGTGCAGGATGCAAGGCTGAGGCTGGGGAGGGACTGCGGGACCCCGTGGTCTCTGAGCAGGGGAAAGGGGCGGTCAGGGCAGGGTGTCAGGAGTAGGAAGCAGGTGGCTGTGGGGGGTGACAGGGCGCAGGTGAGGCTGGAGGGTGTGAAGCCAGGCAGGTAGGTGCCTGTATTCATGTCCCAAGGACCACTTAAATGCCCGGGATCCTGGTCTCAGAAGTCAGTGCGGGGACCCCACGATCCTGAGGGCCAGCTGGACAGCGAGGTGGCTGTAGCTCTGGGGTGTCCCTATCCCCTCATGTGAGGCTGGGGGGTAGGAGGCCTGCAACATCCGGGTCCCCCCCACCCCCAGGTTCTGAGGCAGTGGGGGCGGCAGCAGCTCAGCAAGGTGGCTATGAGATCCCGGCGCGCCTCCGGACGCTGCACAACCTGGTCATCCAGTATGCAGGGCAGGGCCGCTACGAGGTGGCCGTGCCGCTGTGCCGCCAGGCCTTGGAAGACCTGGAGCGCAGCTCAGGCCACTGCCACCCCGACGTGGCTACCATGCTCAACATCCTGGCCCTGGTGTACCGGTGAGGGCCACAGGGGCAGAAGAGGGGGGACCCTGGCGTCTGCTCTGTCGGCATGGGTTATGGGCATGGTGGGGAGGGGGCAGAGACCTGGAGAGGCCACCTGCATCTAGGCAGAGGTCAGGGAGTGTGGGTGGCTGAGACCCCAACTGAGTGGGGCAGTACCTGGGGTGGCCAGAGGCTTGACAGTGATCTGGAGGCACAGGGATCCCATGCTAGACTTAAGGGATGTGGGGAGACCAAGACGGGATCCCTAGAGGGTGTCGCCTCTGCTGGGCCCAGCCCAGCCCGGCCCCTGCCGCCCCACCCTGGCTGACTGCCTCCATCCCTGGGCCGCCCTGCAGGGACCAGAACAAGTACAAAGAAGCCACAGACCTTCTGCATGACGCCCTGCAGATCCGGGAGCAGACACTGGGCCCCGAGCACCCAGCGGTGAGTGGGGGCCTAGGAGGCCTGGGGACTCTGCCTTCCTGCCCCTGACCTGCCTCTTCCGACCCCACAGGTGGCTGCCACCCTGAACAACCTGGCTGTGCTCTACGGGAAGCGTGGGCGGTACCGGGAGGCGGAGCCCCTGTGCCAGCGAGCCCTGGAGATCCGTGAGAAGGTCCTGCCCTGCCCAGCCCGAGTCCCCAGTCCGGGAGACCCCAGTCCCGCAAGGATACTACTGACCTTGGGCTGCCCCGTCTGCCCCTGTGACCCCTGACCTTTTATGCCTTTCTCACTGGGTGTCATGAGCCTAAAGCACCCATTCCCATGACCCACACTTGACCTCCCCTGAGCTCCATTTGATCTTGACCTTTGATCTCTTCTTACAACTCACCTCACATGCCCCCAACTTGGTACAACCCCCTCCCCGATCTACTTATTTGACTTTGTACCCCAAGGTCAGGGTGGAGTTTGGACCACCATGACCTCTGACCTGATGACTCTCTAGTTTGGTGGAACTTCGGCCCTCTGGCCCAATACCCCTTCAACCCTGTAACCCTTAACTTGTGACCACCCCCATGGCTGCTGTGTTGTGTGACATGCCAGTCCTGGATGACCCCAGTGACTCGTGACCCCACAACCCCTAGGTCCTTGGTGCCGACCACCCGGACGTGGCCAAGCAGCTCAACAACCTGGCCCTGCTCTGCCAGAACCAGGGCAAGTTCGAGGAGATGGAGCAGCACTATGCTCGCGCCCTCAGCATCTACGAGGCCCTGGGTGGGCCCCACGACCCCAACGTGGCTAAGACTAAGAACAACCTGGTGAGGGCGCCGTGGGCCCTGGGGGCACTGACAAATCACATGCTGGGGAGGCACCGTGGCCTCAAGAGTGGCATGCCAGAGGCCAGGAGCACCCCGCTCTGCCAGGCCTGTGGAGGGGTTCTGAGACTCGGCTTCTCAGCCAGGCCCTGACCAGGGGAGGCTGGAGGCACAGAGCACACGCAAGGGGCAGGAGACAGGCAAGTGGGGGCAGTCGGAGAGACTGGCCTGGTACAGGTGACAGCATCGGACATTTATTAGGTTCTAGATCCCCTGCTTGGTACTCTCCCTGAGCAGGGGAAAGGGGCGGTCAGGGCAGGGTGTCAGGAGTAGGAAGCAGGTGGCTGTGGGGGGTGACAGGGCGCAGGTGAGGCTGGAGGGTGTGAAGCTAGGCAGGTAGGTGCCTGTATTCATGTCCCAAGGACCACTTAAATGCCCCAAGGTATAGGTCTCCCTGTACCACCCATCTCTGAAAGGACCCTGTGAGGTAGGCGTTCCTGGGGCCACCATTTTGCAAATGAGGAAACTAAGGCACAAAGAGGCTATGTCACCAGCCTCAGGTACAGCAGGGACCTCGGGCTGAGCCAGAATGTTCCCTGGGGTCAGGTTGTAGGTGAGGCTGGGAGTGGGGGTGGGCCCCATGGGGGGCTGTGCCTGGAGGCGGTGCTGGGGACGTTCCCAGACCCGAGCTGGGATCAGCCAGGCCCCACCCCCTGCAGGCCTCCGCCTACCTGAAACAGAACAAGTACCAGCAAGCAGAGGAGCTGTACAAGCAGATCCTCAGCAGGGAGGACCTGCCCGCCCCTCTTGGTGAGCCCCCCCCCCGCCCACCCCCGTCCCTCCCCGCCCCCCGGTGGCTTCTTAGTGTCCCCACTGCAATGCCCCCCATCTGTCCCTCAGGAGCCCCTAACACAGGCAGAGCTGGCCACGTGGAACAACAGGTGAGGAGGGGCTTCTCTTCAGCTCCTGGGTGGGCATGGGGACCGGGCAGGTGCGGGGACTGACCGGCGTCTGGGTCCCAGACCCTCCGTCGGAGCAGCTCCTTCTCCAAGTTACGGGAGTCCATCCGGCGAGGGAGCGAGAAGCTGGTCTCCAGGCTCCGAGGCGAGGGCGTGGCGGGAACAGCCGGGTGAGTGTCGGATAGAGTCCGCAAAGAGCCCCGGTATCTGTGTCCCCTCCCCGCGTCCCGGTCCAGAGCCATCCATGGCTCCCACCTCCCCTGAGCGAGGGTGGTCTTCCCAGGTGGGGAGCCAGGCCCTCCCGGGCTCACTCATCCCCCTGCAGGATGAAGAGAGCCATGTCACTCAACACACTGCACACGGATGGCGTCCGGGTTCCTGGGACCCAGGTGCGGTGGACAAGCTCGGGGATGGAGTGGGGGCCGCTCTGACGGGCCCAAGGCAAGGGGAGTGGGGGGGGAGGGGGGCAGACTGGCACTGCAGCCAGGAACCAGTAGGCTAGACTGGACCCGAGGGCAGAATGGATGGGTTTTCCCTGGGGGGTCAGGTGGGGACGGGAGGGTGAGCAACAACCACCGCAATGGACACGCTGGCAGCCGGCCACTGGGGCAGGCGGGTCCTGCCCTCACCCACCCTTCAGCCATCACCCTTCACCCTTGTGCCTGTCCCCAGTCCCCCAGCCGGCACCTGAGTGAGGCCTCTCGGACCCTCAGCACCAGCACCCAGGACCTGGGCCCCCGCTAAAGTCGACAGGACCAAGTGGCTCAAGCTCTTGGGGAGCGGTGGGGAGAGGGGGGCACAGCCAGTGGATTGGGCTGCCCTCCCCTCCTTCGATTAAAGGCTGTGTAGATCTGGCTGCCAGGAGTGTCTGCCTGAGGCTTCCTTCCTGCAAGGGCCTTTCAGCGCCTCCCTGAAGCCCCTCCACACCCTGGGGCTCGGGGCCAGGTGACACATAGGAGCCAAGGGGGACAGCTTTTGCGGCCCCACCCCCACCTGGTGCTACAGCTGCTGCGCAATCTGCTGGATCCTCCGCAGTGTCTCTTCCGACTCCAGCTGCTCCAGGCTGAGCAGGGACAGGCCCAGCTGGTCTTCCTGGAGTGGGGGACGGAGAGGGAGGGGTGAGGCCAGGGGACAGCTGCTGTACTTCCTCCCATGCCCCCACAAGGAGATGGGGGAGCACAGCGAGAGGAGGCGGCTCGTGCACATGGAACTGCACGGGGTACGGGGACAGCAAGCTGGAGTCTGGGCGTCCCCACAGGACGCAGAGCATGCTATCCCTGCAAACAGCAGGGGCGCCGGAGGTGGCAGCCAGACAGCCCTGTCCCAGCTAGACAAGGGTCAGCTTCCCGCAGGCTCCGCCTGCCTGCTCACCCCAGTGCCCTTGCCCGCCCACCTCAGGGCTGCTGCAAACCTGCTCGGCCGCAGCCCTGCCCCCCAGCGCGTCCCAGGCCGGCACATGGGCACACACACACAAGCCTCTTTGTCAGGGACTGGCTGGGGTTAGGGCGTGGGGAGGAAGCCGACTTTCCCAGGGGAGGGGCTTAGCTTGCAGGGGTGAAGGGAAGTGAGGGTGGCCACCTCCAGCTCACCCTGTGGAAGGGCTGTGCCATCTGCCGCAGGAAGTACTTGGCCACCTGGACGCCCTCGTCCACGGTCAGGTTGAGGTTGGCGTCCGTGAGGTGCTCCTGGATCCAGCGGGGCAGCTTCTCCCGCTTGTCCGCCCGGGCGAACCGCTGCCCGGAGGAGGGCGGGCGGGCGGGGAGGGGAGGCGTCAGGACCCTGGGGCAGGGCTCAGGCCACCCTGCCCACCTGCACCACGACCGACCGGGGGAACTGCCGGGCTGGAGGGGCCCCAAACCCCACCTTGTCCGCGAAGATCATGAGGCCGTAGTCCGTCTTGCCCCTGATGGCCCGGCCCACACACTGGGCCGCGTGGCGCATGGCGTCAAAAGTGAGGAAGTCGTTCTCTCGGATCTGGAACTGGTCCCGCAGGTACTCCAGCCGTGCCTGCAGTGAGGAGGTGGGGAAGCAGTCCCTAACTGGATGCCTGTCCCTCTGCACGAGTCCTGGGGAGGGCCCAAGCAAGGCCCTGACACCCGTGACCCCCAGCGCAGCTCACCTTGAGGATGCGGCTCTGGGTGTAGACGTAGGGGACACCGAACATGATGACGGCCCGCCCGAAGTGATGCACTGTGTGGGCGGCGGGGTGGCAGGGGGACAGGGGCATGGATGAGACCAGCTGCACAGGGCTACTGCACGCAGGCCAGGGCTCAGGAGAGAGTGGCGTGCTCCGAGGGCCTCGGCCAGCACCCGGGGATGGAAGGGAGGGGAGGACCCTGGGGAGCAGGCAGGGCCGGAGCCCCCAGGAGGCCCCTGGGAAGGGGAGAGCCGAGTCCACTCACCGAAGTCAATCCCCTCGGACACTTTGCCCCGAGCCACCGACAGCAGGATGGCCCCTCGGCCATTCTCGCAGGCCTGGGGAGGGCAGGAGCAGCCAAGTCGGAGCTGCAGCCCCTCAGAGCTGCCGCTAGGGCCCCTCCCCGGCTGCTCTTTCAGCATACCCCCCCTGCCCCCATACTCACCTCCTGGTACTTCTCCAGGGCCACGCTGGTCTCGGCCCCATCCTGGGTCTCGATAAAGAGAAGCTTGTTCCTCTGGATGTTCTCGAGGATGCCCTGGGGAAGGACACTCGGCCGGTCAGGGCGTGGGGCGGTGGCAGGAGGCTTAAGGTCATGGGTGTCCTGGCTAAACTTGACTGTGCTGGGTTCCCAGGCAACAGACCACCTCCCACCCCACTGGAGACCCGGAGGGATGGGCACGGGCCAGGCTCACTTATTTCGGGGAAACCCCGCGACCCCGGTAGGGAACTGACCCCCATTTGTCAGACAAGGACAAGTGGGGCAGGCCTGTGGCCCAGGACGGCCGATTGGGACACTATCCCCTGCCCCCCCCAGTGACTGGTGGGGCCACTGACGACAGCCCCTCACAGATGGGCACCTGTAGCATTCAGTGGGGAGAACTCTTTGGAGCCACTGGCTTCCCACACAGGAGAAAAGACGAGCCTGAGGTGCTCACAGACCTCGCCTTGGAGCTGTAACTGCAGAGCTTTCTAGAAGCAGACACATGAGACTACGTCTGCGCCCTGGGGGCAGGCAATGGTTTCTTAAACAAAGGGCACTCTGGCTGGCACTCTGGCTGGGAAGAGCCCATCTGAGGACAGACCAAGGTCGTGGCCATGCGTGGAAGAGGTGCCCGCCCCCACCACTCACTCCGTGGAGTTTGGATGAGCCGAGTTCGCCCACCTCACCCCACAGGAGTGTTTGCATTCACCGATCCCCAGAGTCGGGCCGAGGGGCTCAGACAGGACGGAGCAGCCGCTCCCCCGGCACCCCTGCTGCTGCCCAGTGCCCCTGACCAGTGCCCGGGCCTGTCTCCAGGATGCCCCATCACCTCACGCACGCGCTCCCTGGTGCAGACTCTGCCCCGAGTCTCTGTCCCGTTCTAATTCTCCGAAACCTTCCCCTAATAGCACGGCACCAGCTAGGGTCATGCCTGCTACCCAGTGTCTGCACATTAAGCCACACATGCTAGGGGGACAGCCATGCTGGTAACCCCCCCAGAAAAGCAGCGAGGGAACAAGGAACCGAGAGGGTAGGGATAGTTATCTCCCCTGAGGGGTGCACCGTTGAGGGAAGGGCCTGCAGGGGCTGCTAATGTCTCAGTTCTCGACCTGAGTGGGGGGTGGGGGCACAGGGTGACACACTCTTTCTTCTTCAAACTGTTCATGTCTTACACACGCCTGCCACTTATGGCACGTGCCACCATTTACAACACAGGTGACGCCGACACAGAGCAGCAGAGCCGCGACCCGAGAAGGCCACCCTCCCTGGGTGCGGGCCCAGGGTGGCGGCGTACCTGCTCGTACCAGGAGGCCACGGTACTCTCCATGTACTGGTAGCTGGTGAAGAAGGCCACGATGCCGTCGGGGACCACGGCAGACATCTCCAGCAGCAGGTTCCCATAGTTCCGGATCACCGCTGGCAGGGGTCAGAGGTCGGGGACCCTCCTCTGGTCCCGCCTGGGCCCTCCTCCCCACTCACTCCCTACCAGAGCGTTCCTGTCTAATGCCCAGCCTTGAACTTGGGCTTCCCAGAACCCAGTGGGCCGTCTTTGGGCTGTTCACACACACATTCCACTTCTCCGTGCAGGCGGGGGGAGGACAGCAGCCCCCTTCCCCCAAAGCTAGGCATGGCCACGTGACCTGCCACAGCCAGTGAAATGAGTGCCAAAGTGGCCATGTGTCACCTCCAGGTGAGCCCCTTTGTGAGCCAATGTACAGTCCACCGTGGTCACCATGCTCCCTCCGGCCACATGTCACCACAGCAGTGACGTGTCCAATGGTGGGGGTTCCCAGGGAGGTGACATTGAGCAGACCCACGCCAATCCACAACGCACAAACCGTGGACAAGAAGGAACCCCTGTGTGCAGCCATGCTGACTGGGGTGTACTTATTATTGCAGCAAGACTTGCACCGTGCTGATAACCCCGCCTCTTGGACCCATACAAACCACCCCCAAGCTCGGCATACCAATGTCGTCCCGGGTCTCAAATTTGGAGCTGATGGCCACCTGATCGTTGCCGCGGCCAATGATCTGGAGAGAGTGGGAGAGGTCACAATAAGCGAAGCAGCAGTGACCACTCCAATGTGTATGTGCTGGATGCCAGCTGGTGCTGGTCTGAGCTTTTCAGAGACATGGTATCACTGAATGAACCCTCAGCCACCCCGTCATCTGTGCTGCAGAGAAAAGTGACCTCAGGCTCCGAGAAGGTGGGTCGCCCACCCAAGGTCGCACGGCAGGTCAACAGTAGAGACAGAACTGCACCCAAGCCTGCCCACGCTCCCAGCCAGCCAGCACACCACAGCCGGCCCTAGCCTCCTGCCTGTCGGTCCTGGGATCACAGCCCTCACCACGACCCTGACGGACACCGGTACACCCTGACCGCAACCTCACAAACCCTGGGCTGCAGCGCACGGTGGCACTGGGCTGCAACCCCTGGAGGACAGCTCCCAAAGCTGCCACAGTCTGGGAGTCCAGGTATCCAAGTTCGGCACAAACTAATAGAGCAGCGAAGGCTGCCTGGCCCTGAGTCCATTCAGAGCCTGACTGATGTCCCTCTGGGACCCTTTAAACCGTCTCACTGCTGACATAGCACTTGGATGGGATGCTGCTCGGGCCCCGTGAGGGCTGCTGCACAGCACACAGCACATGCCTGGTATCTGAAGTCCGGAAAGTGCTCGGTTCCCAAACACACCGGGCTGAAGGCTTCGGATGAAGGACTGAGGGCCGGTGCTAAGCTGCCCAATTTACAGAGGAGACTGAGGCGGAGCAAAAGGGTCACTTGCCAAGGTCACAGCCAAACGACGAACCAGGCAAAGCCAGGTTAGCCAAGAGCTGGGCCCTGAACCACATAAGCATTCTGCACCCGTCCGCTCAGCCCCCTCCACCGCCTCAGGCGGCACAGAGCAGGCACCCGGTTTGCAGACCAGAGGCTGAGACCGGGGGAGCGCACCCACGGGGAGCAGAAGCATGCATCCCGGGCCTGGGTGACCCCAGACCTGTGCCCTGAGCGGCACAGCTCTCCTGCCCGATCGATGGACGGAGCAGACGGAGGAAGGCCAGCCCTCATATGCATCTCCCTGCGCCGGCACCCGACTCGTCCCACGCACCATGGGGCACAGGCAGACCCGGGCCAGTGTCATGGTGAAGGTGGCCATGGTAACAGGGTGGAAGTCCAGGATCCTGGGGTAGATGTCCAGCGGCGACAGCGTCTGTGGTGAGGACAACAGGAGGGATCTCAGCAGGAGTGGGCGGGTCGCGGGGGCCCCACAGGGGCGGGCTGGGGCCTGGGCGGCAGCGAAGGGCCCTCACCCCAGACGTGATGATGACGGACTGGAAGCGCTCGAACACGGGTTTGATGGCCAGCGAGGCGTCCATGCAGCTGTGGGAAGCAGGCAAGGGCGGTGACGGCCAGGCCAGGGTGGGGGCTCCAGAGCCCATTTACACCCCCGCTGGGGTCAGCCCTCACCTGAAGTGCAGGACGGGGTTGGCGATGGTGGGGGTCCTGTCGTCGAAAGGCTCAATGATGATGGTGAACCCTGCAGGGGCCGGAGAGAGTCAGGGCCCCTGGTGATAACCATGCCCACTCGCCTGGTCCCTACCCCCAAGGTGAAAGGGACCAGCCCAAGCCTTAAAACCCAGGCACCGGCATCCAAAATACACCGCAACCTGCCCACTCCTCCCCAGGACTGGCACCTGTGCAAACTTTCATGGAGGGCCCTGGGCAGAGAGCACCCAAGGGTACCGCCTCAGTCTCTCCCAGGGCCTCAAGAGACCACCCTGCCGCTCAAGCCTCCTCCCTCAACCTTTCTGCCCAATTGCTGGGAGGCCGTCAGCTCTGCCTCCCTAGCCTCGTCCCAGTGCAGCCGCCCAGCCCCTCCTGCCCGAGCCACTGTTGTCACCTCCACATGGGGCTCCCCACTCCCACCTCTGCGCCCACCACCGCAGCCAGAGGGACCATGTGAAATCACACCTCTTCCCTGCTGTGAAGCCCCTCACGGCCCCCACCACACCACACCCCTCCCGGGGTCCAGAATCATCCTCGGGGCCTTGCCATCTTGACGCCATCTCCTCCTTGCTCACAGGTCTCCCGCCCAACCTGTAAACACCGCCCAGCTCACGCCCCGCACGGCCCTCGGGCTCGCCAACCCCAGGCTGCGGGCTCCACCGGGTCACCGAACTCGGCTGGAACGTCAGCTCCTCCGAAATGCCCTCCCCGGCCGCCCTGGCCACTACTGGCCAGCTCTAACACAGCGGCCTGTTGTTTGTCATAAGAACGATCACTTTCTAGAACTTGTCTGTGTGTTTGCCACCATGATTTCCCTCCAGAATATTAGTTTCAGGAGGTCAGCAATGAGGTCTTTCTTGGTTCTTGCAACTTCCCCAGTGCTGGGCTTGGCCCATTAGTTGAACAAATAGACAAATAAAGTCACATATTCAATTCCACTTCGTTAGGAAAAAAAAAAAAGGTCAAGTCCTCTGTGCCCAGCCCTGTGCTGGGGACACAGCAGTGACCAGGACAGCTCTGGCCCTGCCCTCTCAGGGCTCACACTTCAGTGACAGGGACACAGAACTGCCTGCAGACAGCGAGCACCCAGAGTGGCTGGGCTGGGATGGGAGAGCCCAGAAGAGGGGCCAGACCCAGGCTGGCAGTCAGAGGGGGCTTCACGGAGGAAGGGACGTCTCTGCTAAGCTGGGACCTGAGGACGAGGGGGCAGCTGGGGGCCGAGAGGACAGGGTAGGCATTCCAGGAAAAGCAAGTGAGGTGCCGGCAGGTGGAGAAGTGGGGTGGAGGGGAGAAGGGTGGCTCAGAGGTCAGAGAGCACGGGCCGGAGGGATGCACACTGAGGGAAGCTTCCAGTGGGGCTCGCTGCAGCTGGGCAGGCCTGCAGTGCAGGAATGGACTCTCCGGCCTCCCGTCTAGGCCGGCCCAGCCGGCCCAGCCTCGGGACATTAGGCAGGCCTGACCTGGTTTCCCCGAGAAAGGAGTAATCCCCGGGGTGATCAAAGGGCCCTGGGCCTGCCTACAGCAAGGAAGGCGGGAGTGCTGACCAATGAAGGCACTGAGGCCTCTGCAATGCTTCCCCTCCCCTGGGGCAAGCTGGAAATCTGAGCATCATCCTCAACGGCCCCTACCTGCCCCATGCTGCCCACATGTGGGACCCAAGTCCCCGCCTCCTCACCTCCCACATCTGCCTCCACCCTGCCCTCCCTTTCCCTCTCTAGTCCAGCCCTGGCCCGGGCCCAGGCCCAGGCCTGTCTACCCTGCCTCCGGTCCCTGAGGGAAGAATCTTTCTAAAGCAAAAATCTGCCCTAGCCTCTCCCTCCCTCAGAACCTGCCATGGCTCCCCAGTGCCAATAAGAATGGAATGACCAAGTCCTTACCGCACCCTAAGTGTGAGCTGACCCCACGGAACTTTTCTGGCCTCCTTTCCCACCAGTGCCCCCCTCCACCCCCTGCCCAGTCTGCAGCCAGAGGGAGCCTCCGAAAACGCGCACCTGTGCATGAGGCATGCTCACTCAAACCTGTTGGTGGCCGCCCAGTGCCCTCAGAGCCCGAGTCCCTGAGCCCAGCTCTACGAGGTCCTGAGTGTCTCCATCCCACAGATAACCCTCTGGACTCCTTGGGGACCCTGATCCCAGTTGCCAGGGGCCCTGGCAGGGGTAGGACGAGCTGCACTTACCCTTGGCGTAGGTGCTGACAAGTGTGGCAAAGTTAGCCAGGAGGGTGAGTGGGGAGAAGTCCGCGAGGTCAGTGATCTCCAGGGTGTGCAGGAGGGAGCGGAGGCGCTCAGCACAGAATCTGGTGGGGGCGGTGGACGGGGTTACAGGAAGTACCCGCGGCACTGGCAGCCCCTCCTCCGCCATCAGAGTGTGTGGCAACGCCTCTGCCTCCACAGGTGACCAGGTGCTCAGTGAGGGCAGGGACTGGGCCGTCTCGGCCACCCCTGTGCCTGCAGGCTGTCCATGCACACAGCAGGCAGAGCCGAGGCCCCACGAGGGCATGCAGAGCGACAGTCACACGCCGAGTCACAGGACCCCATGCCACACAGGGTCACACAGTCTCAGACGCGGGTTCTCACTCAAAATAGGAGAGGCGCAGCCACACCTGGGATCCCAGACACGTGAATCCTGCACGGCCACACGGGCACACACTCACGCCCAGAACCTCGCACTGCCTCAGTTATACTCGGCCACCCTGGTGACACATCCAGCATCAAGTCCCACATGCTCACTCACCCTCACAAGTCTCACACACTGCGTCACACCCACACACACATGAGGCCGCCCAGCCACAAACGCTGACCATCGACCAGGCTTGAGGCTCAGGCCTTGGGGACAGGGCCCAGAGCAGCACCGCCTGCCTCCTGAGTTCGGAACCCGCTCCAGAGTGCCACTCTTCAGGCCTGTCCTCCACACCCTCCCCACCCCACCCCAGCTGCAGCGGGTGCCCCCAAGGCTCCCCCCACCCCGCCAGCGCTCCCCACTCTGGTTTGTCCCTGTCTGGAGAAGGGTCTGTGTCCCGTCTGGACTGAGCCTGGAGGGCAGGGCCAGGGCTGTCTCCGTCCCACTGGGTCCCCAGCACAAAGCAGGCCCTCAGAGAACCTGTGGTGAGTGGCTACGACCTGCCTCCCGTCGGGGGAGACAGGCCAGGCTGCCCTGAGAGCTGCCCCACCCCTCAGAGGCAGAGCAGCCAGGAGCTTCGGGGCCCCCCAGGCCTGGCTGTGCACAGCCACCCCTCGCAGTGCTGTGTGACCCTGGGCAAGGGCTTCCCCGCTCTGGGCCAGTGTCCTCATCTGCAGCAGGGGGACACCGTGACACATGGAGTATAACGGGCTTAGCTCCTCCCCGGTGCTCCAGACAGAGCGGGCACTGATAGCACTGGTTTCTCACTCGACCACCACAGAAAGCTTCGCAGAACGGAGACGCCCCCACCCATTCCCAAAGTGGGAGACTAAAGGTCAGAGATCACAGCTCATCCAAAGCAGCGAAGGAAAAGCATGGGGAAACCCCGCCCTCCAGCCAGACCCATTCTCTGGCACTCAGGCCCAGCACGGAGTGGGGCGGGGAGAGGCACTGCAAGGAAGAGAGGGGTCCAGGGGGCCTGGGGCCTTTCCTCCAAGCTCCCACCTGCTGGGGCTTGTCAGGAACCCCTCCTCAGGGCCCCTCTCTCCCCTGCCCTGCGGCCCAGGGTGGAATGACCTAAGAGCTCTTGCAGGTGCCCCTGCTGGCTCATCTGCCCTGCCCAATCCCTCTGTTATCAGTGTGTCCATTAAACTCTCTTCAGGGGAAGTCTCTGCTCAAGCCATGTGCTGCCTGCCAGGCCCTGCCCAACACAGGGACCACAGGGCCAGCTCTGACCTTGCCCTTGGACCTGTCTGCTCTGGGCAACAGGGGTCACGCATGCTCCTCTCACTCCCTACCCCTCACTTACTCCTGACACCAGCAACCTGATGACCCCAGGCCGAGATACCGGACTCCCCCCTCCAGCTGGGTGGGGCCGCACCTGAGGGGCTTGCGTTGGATGCACACTCGCTGGGCCAGGCCACTCAGGAAGGCGGGGGGGCTCTCCTGCACCACGTGCTGCACGCGCAGCCGCCACTTGACGTACTCCAGCAGGCGCCGCAGGAAGCCCAGGAAGTGCTCGGCCGTGCGGATGGAGCCTGGCACCGCCTCTACAGGGAGAAGGAGTCAGTTGCCACGCCACGGGGGAGGGGCCAGGGAGCCGGCCGATGCGGGGCAGCGCTCACCCTGCAGCACCTCGTCGGGCAGCACAGGGTTGGCCAGGTGGGCGTCAGTCTCCCGGGCGACACTGGCCTCCCGCAAGCCCTCCACCAGGCGCCGGTACTCCTCCCGCAGACGCTCCTCGTCCGTCTGCTTGATCCTGTGGGGAGGCCGGGTGTAGGACCAGCAGGGGACACTGGGACAGGGCTGGTGTCCCTGGAGGCAGGTCAGGCAGAGAACAGGGGCTCGGGGGAGGCAGGGGCCCGGCGGCAGGGGCAAGGCGGGCCCCAGGGTGTGCCAGCTGCCCGCGCCCCCACCTGAGCACTGTCTTCTGCAGGGTCTCCAGGTTGCCCTGGCATCTGTCGAGGGTCCGGCGGGTGAGGTTGACGCTCATGGAGTCGATGCAGACATTGTCTGGGGTGGGACGGGGCAGAGGGCCGGGCTCAGGCAGGCGGAGACTCGGCAGCGGCCCAAGGGACTGGCCCCGCCTCCCAAGCCCCACCCTCACCGATGTTGTGGGCCTCGTCGAAGACCACAACGGCCTTGCGGGCCAGCTCCTTGGACACCAGGTCTGCAATCTTGGGGTCCAGGAGGTAGTGGTAGCTATAAACCACCACGTTGGCATGCAGGATCTGGGGGGCCAGAAGGGAGGGTTACGCCTGAACTGCCACCTGTGATCCCTGAACCCCGATACCTCCCACCCGCCCACAGTACTGCATTACTTCCTCATAGGCCCACAGAGGCGAGGCAAGGACAGACAGACACGTGCAAGGCACAAAAATAAGGTGACAGACACAGACAGACGCATGGACCCATAAGGAGATACAGGCAGACAGACAGACAGGGGCAGTCAGATGGGCGGGCAGCCTGGAACTCTCACACACGCCCCCTGTTCACCCCCTGCAGCCTCCTCACCGAGTAGCGGGCAAGGAAGTATGGGCACCAGCCCTGGCGCCGCCCCACGGCCTTCAGATCGTCCAGGTTGTAGATGCCAGCAGGGAGGGGCACCTGGCGCCCGTGGATGTCAAATTCCTGGGGCGGGGCGAGAGGGAGCCTGGGGGTCAGGGACGTGGGCCGTCACAGGCCGTCTGGCCCGCCCACCCTCGGCCCTGTCCTGGCGGGCACCTCGTAGAAGCGGCAGTGGGGCAGGCTGGTGTCCTGCTGGTACTGCGCCCGCACGTAGGAGGCTGTGAGGCTGTGGCACTTTCCGTCGACGTCTTTCCCAAAGCGCAGGGGCGTTACCTGGGGAGCGGGATGGGGGTGCGGCTGAGCACTGAGAGCGGCTATAGAGCCGGACCACGGGCGGAACCTGGCGCCTGCCCCTCACGACTGGGGGGGTGGGAGGCCCTCTCGTCTGGGGTGAGACGGGGGGATTTTTGGAAAACTCAGTCTGTTTCAATAATAGACAGTTAAAACACTTGGGAACTTACTGCAGGGGGCAAGAGTAGCAAAATTGTGGCCCTTAAATTATTAATTCTAAGACATTAAGCCCTACATACAATGGAGTATTATGCAGCCATGAAAAAGAAGGAAACATTCCCATTTTCAACAACATGGTTAGATCTTCAGGGCATTATGCTAAGTGAGATAAGTCACACAGAGAAACAAATTACATATGATCTCACTTATACATAGAAACTTAAAAAAAGAAAGAAAATGTAGAAGCAAAGAGAAACAACCAAGCTCACAGATACAGAGAAGAGACTGGTGGTTACCAGAGGTGGGGTTGGGGTGGATGAAATGGGCAGAGGTCGCCCCAAGGTACAATCTCCCGGCTACAAGAAAGTCATGCAGATGTAATGTACAGCATGGTGACAACGGTTAATACTATATTGCATGTCTGAAAATTGTAAAGAGAGCCCTGGCTGGTGTAGCTCAGTGGATTGAACACAGGCCTGCGAACCAAGTGTCGCTGGTTCAATTCCCAGTCAGGGCACATGCCTGGCTTGCCAGCCAGGTCCCCAGTAGGTGGGGCAGGGGAGGCAACCACACATTAATGTTTCTGTCCCTCTCCTTCTCCCTCCCTTCCCCTCTCTCTAAAAATACATAAAATATTTTAAAATAAATAGTTAAAAGAATAGATCCTAAAAGTTTGCATCACAAGAACTACGTATGACTACGTTAGATGACGGGTATTAACCAGACGTAGTGCAGTCATCATTTCATGATGTACACAACACCAAATCATCCATTTACACCTGAAACTAATGTCAACTATACCTCAAAAAGTGATAAACAAAAAACACATTAAGCCTGTGAGATTCTTTAGTGTGTAGATTGAAGATAATGGCTTAATCTTTTATTTTAAAACGATTTTATTTATTTATTTTTAGAGAGGGGGGAGGGAGGGAGAGAGGGAGAGAAACATTAATGTGTGGTTACCTCTCACTTGCCCCCTACTGGGGACCTGGCCCGCAATCCAGGCATGTACCCTGCCTGGGAATTGAACCGGTGACCCTTTAGTTGGCAGCTCGCACTCAATCCACTGAGTTACACCAGCCAGGGCTACGGCTTAACCTTTTAAAATGCTCACATAACCATGCCCATGGCAAGGTCTAAGCATCAGAAGAGGGTCTAAGCACACAGCACGGCAAGCCACCTGGCCCAGAGCTGCTCTCAACCCCCCGAGGCCTTGCTGTGGCACCCCCACAGCCCAGGACCACCTTTTCCCCAGACAAAATCTTTCCTTCACCCATAGAAGGCCCCGAGGCAGCCGGCCCTTCCCTCTCCCTTTCCTATCCCAGCAGTTGCCAAGGCCATCATATGTATTATTTCTAATATATTCTTACGGATAACATCATAGAACGCGTTACCACACGTAAAGTGCTTAGAAAAGAGCCTGGTGCACAGGGAGCCCTGTGGTTCTGTAATGTAATTTTAAAATAACAAGTAATATTCTATGTGTCATATTTCTATCAATATTGTAACAATTTCTAACATTCTTTTAGTTCTTTGTGTATGCTAAGGGCTATACATACATGATTTCACCTACTCTTTTTTTTATTATTTTTTTATTTTTAGAGAGGGAAGGGAGGGAGAAAGAGAGAAAGAGAGAGGAACATCAATGTGCGGTTGCTGGGGGACATGGCCTGCAACCTAGGCATGTGCCCTGAGTGGGAATCGAACCTGCGGCGATGCCTGGTTCGCAGCCCATGCTCAATCCACTGAGCTACACCAGCCAGGGCCTAATCTTTTTTTTTTTTTTTTTTTTAAAGATTTTATTTATTTATTTTTAGAGAGGGAAGGGAGGGAGAAATTGAGAGAGAGAGAGAGAGAGAAACATCAATGTGCGGCCGCGGGGAGACATGGCCTGCAACCTAGGCATGTGCCCTGACTGGGAATCGAACTTGCGATGCCTGGTTCGCAGCCCGCGCTCAATCCACGGAGCTACACCAGCCAGGGCCTAATCTTTTTTAAAATTAACTCAAGATAGATTTTGTTGTTGCTTTTTAAAAGTCTTTATTTATTTATTTTTTAGAGAGAAGAAGGGAGGGATAAAGAGAGGGAGAGAAACATCAATCAGTTGCCTCTTATACACCCCCAGTGGGGGACCTGGCCCGCAACCCAATCATGTGCCCCTACGAACCAGCAGCCTTTTGGTTTGCAGACCGGCACTGAATCCACTGAGCCATGCCAGCCAGGGCATCGCACCTAGTCTTATCAACAACTGTATGAAGCAGGTACTCATTTACCCTTACACAAAAAAGAAAACTGAGGCCCAGATTGCAGAAATCACCTATCCAAAAGTACACAACTAATAAGTTTCAGAGCCAGGAAACCAGACCTGCTAGACTCCAGGAAGTGCCTTTTTAACCTCTCCCAGGCTGGGGGGAAAGTAGGAGGGCTCTCTGGAGGAGGTGTGCTTGCCTCAGCCATAAACAATGAGTGGAATTTAGTGAGTGACAAGAGAATTCTGTGCGTGGCCCCTGCATACCTTGTGAAGAGGCCTGGTCTCGGGTGCTGAAACTCCTGGTTGGATGGAAGTTTCCTCAACCCCAGAGCTTAAGGCGAGGGGAGGAAATGGGTGCTCACCTCGGGATGAATACACAGGTTCTTCCGGGAGCTCAGAGCCAGCCCCAAAAATGACAGCTTCTCACCCTCCTGCTTCTCGTAGAAGTTGAGCAACTTCCGAAGCTCTTCAATGACCTGTGCAGGTGGAGGGAGGAGGCGGGGCTTGGCCTCAGTGAAAGCACAAGCACCTGTCCAGCTGGCCCCAGCTCTTCGCCAAATTCACCAACACCCACCCCCCACCTGTGATGGCAGCCACCAGGGGGGCCAGTGAGGTCCAGCGAACATGGAGGAGCACAAGGATCGGCCCCAGCTCACCTTCTCAATCTCTGGCACCGTCCTCGAGCAGTAGATGAGTTTGGTCACCTCCAGCGGGTGTGCCTGCCAATGACAACCAGCTCAGCCCCCATCTGGCCCCTTACCCTCCTCCCCCGCCACAGGCCCAAGAGGCCCCTTACCCGCTGGTACGCCATGATCAGGGCCAAGAGCGACACTGTCTTCCCGGTGCCTGAGGGCATCTCCAGGACACCATGACCCTGCGTGTTGGGAATGAGAGGCACGAAACACACGCTCTCAGAACTTCAGGGGCACCAACTCTGGGGGCACCCCACCCCTTCAGAAAGCCACCATCTTGGAATGGCAGAAGAACACAGCAATTGAAAGTCTGGGACACAGGAACAGCGGGTTTGAACCCCACTTCTGCCACCTCTTGGTTGAGTGGTCTTTGGCAAGTGCCTTCACCTGTCTGGCCTCAGTATTCTCATCTCTAAAATGGGCCTAATAAACTCTAATGAAAAACTGGGGGTTACACATCTAGCATAGTATCTGATAAGTGAGCCCTGTTTTTTTTTAACTTAGCAAACCCTTCCACAGCACTTACTCTGCACCTAGCAGTATTTCTAAGTGTCTTACATAAGGGTTTGTCAACTTTGGCTCTGTTGACACTTGGGGACGGTATACCACTTGGTTTCGGAGGGCTGTCCTGTGCACTGTAAGAGGTTTAGCAGCATCCCTGGCCTCTCTCGAACTACTAGATGACAGAAGCCTCCCGACTCCACCAGTATGCCAAGCAGGAATGTCTCCAGACACTGCCCAATGTCCTCTGGGGGTCCAAATCATTCCCAGTGGAGAACTACTATCTTACTTAGTGAATTAGCTCATGTAACCCTCACATCAACCTCTGAGATAAGGTACTATTACTACGCCCATTTTGCAGAGGTGAAAACTACAGAAGAGGGAGGTTAAGTGATTTACCCAAGGGCACACAGCTGTGGACCCAAGATTCCAAGTCAGGTAGCTGTCCCCAAATTCTGTGTGTTCCTCACCACGGCGCAGCGCAGACTTTGATAAAAGTCAGCTGCTGCTATTATTAACTATTATTATTTTAGACAACAAGAGGTTCGGGGGTGCTGGCTTTCCAGGGACCTCGGATTTCTATCTAGACCTCTTGAATTTTCAGTCCTAGCCACCCGTGCGGCAGCCTCACGCACCTTGGCATCCAGCGTGCGTTTGAGCTCCAGCATGTAGGAGAACTGCTCCGGGTAGATGTAGTCGTACGGGAAGTAGACCAGCAGCCCGTCCACGTTGAGCCTGGCGGTGTGGGCTGCCCGGTCAGTCCCGCGTCCCCTCAGCCCCTCTCCAGCCCGTATACTCCCCAGTCGTCGGGCCGAGGGAGGCTACCTGACGGGCTCAGCCCGCCGGTTCTCCCGGATATCCCCCGGTTCCCAGGACCCTCCAGGTCCCCTCGGCATCTCCTCGCTGCCCATCCCCGTTACAGCACCTTGGATCCCCGCGTCTGTCCCCACCCCAACCCTCAGTCGCCCCTCGCCCCGCAGGAGTCCCGGGCACGCCCACCGGCCCCCCCATCTTCCATGACCCCACGCCCACTAGCGAGGCGCGAACCCCTGCCCCGCTCTCACTTCATGGCGCCGACCGTAGCTAGAAACGGCGTCAACCCGCCTCCCTCGTGAATATTCAATAAGGCAGGATCCTTGGGGCGTCCTGGAGGCGCCGCTCCACCTTTCTCCTGATTCCATTGGCTGATCCTGCTCGTCACTCACTGGAGTGGAGCCAATCAAGATAATGCGCGTGCGCACGGCAATGCGAGGGTGGACTCACGGGAGAGGCGGTACCAGAGGCGTCGCTGAGGATCCCCGAGGACCAAGAACAAAACCTGGGAGAAAGAGAACCGAGAGAGTCGATCCCATTTATTACGATTCGGTCTTCTCGCATCAACCCAGATTATCTGAATAGTAAAAAGAACCTAAGGGGAAGTAACAGGGAAATTGGGGACTCATTTAGGGCCCACGTGCTAGTAATAGCTTCACCACACCAGACACACACGCACTTAGAAAACACCTACTGTGTCCTAAACTTCTCTGGGATACACCACTCCTCTCACTAAGCTCCTGCTATTTGCCCGATACTGTCTTAAGCAGGCAGTAATAAAAAGGCATTGTGGCTTGGTGGTTAAGTGGCGGGCCTTGGAACCAGAATGCCTGGGTCCAAATCCTGGATCCCCTGTCTACTACCACCTGTGTGACCTTGATCAAATTACGTACGTCACTTCTCCGGTGCTCCGTTTTCGTTTCTGCGAAGTAGGGTAATCAGGTTATCTACAGTGAGGATGACACTTCAACTAATCCACATAATGCAGTTAAAACTGGATTTAGCGCATACTAAGCATTCAACAAATGCTAGCTTTTATGTGTTCGTGTCGGAAATAATGATGGAGCATGTACTATGTGGCCTGACCCTGTGATAAGCCCTGGGTTGCCACTTCATAATTGCCTCAGTTTCATTCATGCATTCATTCATTCACTCATATATTCCCTGAGCCTCTGCTCTGTACATCCCGTGGTGGGTGGTGGAAGGCACACAGCAGTGACTGACCGAGACAGCCTCAGCCATGGCCTCTAAGGGTTTAGTTTCCGGCGGGGAAGACAGGCTCCCCCGTAGACAGTGAGGACCCAGCGCATGCAGGGCCCAGATGCAGGTGGGGTGGGGAGCAACCCCTGACCCCGCTGTAAAGACTTGGGCAAGTTTTTCTCTGAGACTCAGTTTCCTCACCTCTAAAGTGGGGATAATGATCTGTACACCAACAAATGACAATGACATTTATTATACAATCACACAAATGAGAATATAATTCCAAAGTCAGACAGAGGCTCTGAAAATAGGTCCTAAAGAGGCAGAACTCGTTATGGTGGTGATGGCGGGGGCAGGTGTTGAGCTAGTTAATGAGGTCACCAACTTGACCTTGAACCTTAACAGAAGGAACGCTCCATGGGAACAGCTACACCCAGAGATGCTCCACGCAGTACAGAGTACAGAACAAACTGGGAAGAGCAAACCCACGTGACATCGGGAGGTTGAGGATAAACCCTGATGACGCCTTCTGCTTAGGAAAAGTCTGCGCTCCCCGCTCCCCATTCCAGCCCCATCTCGCTACTTAGTCCTGTGTTCTTCACTTGCCTCCTGGTGTCCTCTTGCCTGTGCACCGTCTCCCCAACCTTGCCACTCACCTTCAGTTCTGAAAGAGACATCGTCTCCTCCAGGAAGCCCTTCCTCACCCTCAGGCTGGGTCAGGCAGCCAATCAGTGCAGCCCTGTCGACTCCTTTCAAGGGGGGGGGGGAGGAAAGGAAGGAGGACATCTTCAAACCAAGAACAAAATAAAATGAATTTGAGCATTGGATGTACGAGCACCAGGCACTGCACATCCCGTTGCCTACCTGACATCATTTCCCATCGGCATACGTTGTTCTCCTTTGCATGCACTCCTCCCAGCCACACGCGGCCTCCTGGCTCTTCCCCCCGGGGAACCAGGCCCGCATTAGCCAGATAATCTGTACAACAACTTACCCGCAAATGTAACGGTTGGAGAACAGCATTTATTATGCATGTCAGGAATTGAATACAGCTGTAGTCATCCAGCTCAACTCGGAAACGGTCCAGCACTCAGCTCATCTAGTGCTTGCTGGCAGGAGTCATTTCCTTGCTGGCTGTGAGCTGGGAAGCCCCTCAGTTCCCCAGCACGTGGGGCATCTCTGAGGGCAGCTGGCTTCATCAAAAGTGCAGGAACAGCCGGAGAGACATAGATGCAAAGATGGAAGTCATTGTCCTTTATAACCTCATGTCAAAAGGGACAGTCCATCACTTTTGCTGTATTCCCTTCCTTAGGATACGTCACTGCCTCCAGCACATGCTCAGGGGACGGGATGCTCCAGGGCGGGAACACCAGAAGGCAGGGTGGTGGAGAGCCACCTTAGAACGACTGCCTCCCGCCCCTTCCTGGCCTTTGCAGTCGCCCCTCCCGCTGTGTGGAACCCTCCTACCCAACTCTCTACATGGCTTCCTCCCTCAAGCCTTCCTCAAAGTTCCTTTTCTCTCTGAGGCCTTTCTTTTACCTCCTTATTTAAATCACAATGTTCCCCAGGTAGGCTGAATAATGTTCCCAAAGATATGCAGGCTGTGATCCCTGGACCCTGCAAGTACCCCCTTGTACAGCAAAAGGGACTTTGCAGGTGTGAAGGTAAGGATCCTGAGGTACCCAGGTGCGCCCTAACTGGAACCAGAGGGAGATTGGACAGAAGCAGAGGCAATGTGACGCCGAAGCCAGATGCTCCACTGCCGGCCTGGAAGACGGAGGAGGGCGGTAGAGCCAATGAATGCTAGCGATGCAGCCCTGGAAGCCGGAAGAGGCAAGGGAACTAACCATTCTCCCCCAGTGATCCGGAGGGAGGGAGCCCTGCCGACACCCTGGTGTCAGCCCAGTGAAAGTGAGTTCTGACTCCTGACCGTCAGAAGTGAAAATAAAAGTGTGTGTTGTTTTAAGCCACCAAGTTTGGGGTCATTTCTCACAAATTCAGCATGTGACCTGTCAACCATCAGCTGCATATATGGCAGGTCCCATAAGATTACAATGAAGCTGAAAAATGTCTATCACCTAGTGACATCATAGCCATCTTAACATTGTTGCCCACACACTACCCACGTGTTCGTGGTGATGCTGGTGCAAACACACCTGCTGTACTGCCGGTCATAAAAGTATAGTACAGGCCCTGGCCTGGTGGCCTAGGTGGTTGGAGTGTTGTCCCATATACCAAAAGGTCGCAGGTTCGATCCCTGCTCAGGGCACATGCCAGGGTTGTGGGTTCAATCCCCCATTGGGGTGTGTGAGAAACAACCAGCCCATGCCTCTCTCTCACATCAGAGTTTCTCTCCCTCTCTTTCTCCCTCCCTTCTCCTCTCTCTAAAAGCAAATAAATAAAATCTTTTTTTAAAAAAGATAAAACCAGTGAATATATCCTTGGGTGAAGATTTTTTAAAAAGTATAGTACAGTACATAATACTCAATAATGATAATAAGTGACTATGGTACTGGTTTGTGTGTTTACTGGACTATACTTTTTATTATTTTAGGTTTTTTAAAGATTTTATTTATGTATTTTTAGAGAGAGGAGAAGGGAAGGAGAGAAACAGCAATGTGTTTCCTCTCACATGCCCCCTACTGGAGACCTGGCCCACAACCCAGGCATGTGCCCTGACTGGGAATCGAACCGGCAACCCTTTGGTTTACAGGCCAGCACTCAATCCACTGAGCCACACCAGCCAGGGCTACTTTTTATTATTTTAGAGTGTACTCTTTTCCATTATAAAAAATAAGTGTGCTGTACAGCTGTGTTGTGTTACACAGACAGCAGCCTCATCCATCTTGTGTTTACGTGGTCTCTTTACTGCATCATTGCATTTGTGCTTGATTTAACCTTGTGTAGCTTCATACAGTAACACGCTGTGCAGGCTTGTAGCCTAGCTGCCACAGGCTGCACCATGCGGCCCGGGGACATAGTAGGCTAGATCCTCTAGGTTTGTGCTCTGTGATGTTCTCACACGACAGAATCGCCCAGTGTCACGTTTCCCAGTGCGTCCCCGAGGTTAAGCGGTGCAGAGAAGAGGAGTTCTCAGGAACCTGCTGCAGGTTCACTCCACAGGAATAGAGGCCAAGTCGCTTGAGTTTATGATTTTTTATGGAAGATGGACACATGGGAGATGTTTTCCATTAATTTGTCCTTCTGTAGAATTTGAACATTTTCAGATTTTAAGATAAGCAGGACACTCGGTTCACGGTGCCCGTCTCAATGCTTAGAAAAATGAAACATCACAAACACAAGTGTCCCTCTGAGCAGGTTCTCTGGTCCCTTCCCCTCTCAACGCACCCAGCGACGCCCGCTACCTGGACCCAGTGCTTCGTCCTCTTCCTTAGGCAGGTCTGTACTAGGAAAATAATCACCTCATACCACAAGCCTTACGCTTTTTAAAAATTCCATGTATTTACACTCAAAACAGAAAAGCCAATCTACCCATTTCTGTTTATTAAGGACAATTTCAAACAGACACCAAAGTCAAGAGAATAATATAATGAGGTTCCACATACATTACGCTTCATTGGTTTTAAGTCTAGGCTGATCTCCTTTGTCTACACCTGAGACGCTTTTCCTCCCAGTTATTATTATTATTATTATTATTATTATTATTATTAAATCATCACCTGAGGATATATTTTTATTGATTTTAGAGAGAGAAACATTGATGTGAGAGAGACACCTACCTGTTGCTTCTCAAACGCTCCCCAATCAGGGATCGAACCCACAACCTGGGTATGTGCCCTGACAGGGAATTTAACTCACGACCTTTTTGGTGTATGGAAGACGCTCCAAACAACTGAGTCACCTGGCCAGGGCCCGCTAGTCAAGTATTTTATTTTATTTTATTTTAAAGATTTTATTTATTTATTTTTAGAGGGAAGGGGGAGAGAGAGAGAGAAACATCAATGTGCGGTTGCTGGGGGACATGGCCTGCAACCTAGGCATGTGCCCTGACTGGGAATCGAACCTGCGATGCCTGGTTTGCAGCCCGCGCTCAATCCACTGAGCTACGCCAGCCAGGGCTAGTCAAGTATTTTAAAGCAAATTCCGGACATCATGTCACTCCATCCATATTTCTGAAAGTGTAACTTAAGGCACAGGTGGCAAACACAAGACCCGCAGGCCGAATCTGGCCCTCCACCTTATTTTATCCGGCTGGGCACCTAGTTTCTACCCGGCGGCAGCGCTGAGCTCTCAGTTAACTGCTAAAGAGTAGTTACATTCATACAGTCCTAAAGTTACATTCCATCCTTTGAAGGCAACCGTGAGGCTGATGTGGCCCCTGAAGTGGCCCCTGGTGAAAATAAGTTTGACACCCCTATCCTGAAGACTCTTTGTAACAACATAAGCACAGTATCATTAGCACACCTCAAAAATAATACTAAAAGTTGCTTAATATCACCAGAGGTCCAGGCAGTGTTTGAACTCGAGGGCAGTGACTTGTCTCCTTATTCCCTTGGTCTCCTTTGCTAGTTCACGTGGCAGAAAGGACTTTGCAAATGTGATCCAATTAAGGGTCTTGAGATGAGATCATCCTGAATGATTCAGGAGGGTCCAACGTAATCACAAGGATCCTCACAAATGAAAGAGGGAGGCAGGAGGTCAGAGAAGGAGACGGGACCATGAAACAGACAGGAGAGAAGCCAGTACTGGCTTTGAGGAGAGAAGGGCCGTGAGCCCCAGAATGCAGGCAGCTTCCAGAAGCTGGAAAAGGCATGGACAGAGTTCCTTCCCTAGAGTCACTAGTGGCTAGTGTGACTGTGGAACTGAACCCTTAAAATGTTTCGTTAATTTCCATTAACGTAAATGCATTCATTTACTTGTTCCTAGGGTGGGTAGGGAGTGAGAAAGAGAGGGAGAGAAACATCAATGTGTTTCACATTGGTGAAAGGGAAACATTGATCGGTTGCCTCTCATACGTACCCCAACCAGGGACTGAATCCACAACCTAGGCATATGCTCTGACCAGTAATCAAACCAGTGACCTTTCACTTTGTCGAATGATGCCTAGGAAACTGAGCCACTCCGGCCAGGGTTAATTAATGTACATTTAAATAATTACATGGGGTTGGTGGTGATTGTATTGGACAGCAATAACAATGACAGTGATGTAGCTTTATGATTTGTCAGAGACTATACAGAAGAGATAGATGCTCATGCTTTGTCAAAATCTTTAAGGAGCAGTTTAAGAAATAAAGAAGTAGGCTGTGGCTGGTGTGGCTCAGTGGATTGAGTGTTGGCCTGTGAACCAAGGGGTCATGGGTTCGATTCCCAGTTAGGGCACATGCCTGGGGCATGGGCCAGGCCCCCAGTAGGGGGCATATGAGAGACAACCACACAGTGATGTTTCTCTCCTTTTCTTTCTCCTTACCTCTCTCTCTCTAAAAATAAATAAAATCTTTTTGAAAAAGAAAGAAGCGGGGTAGAAGCAAAGGGAAATCACCCTTCAGGGCCCTGCTCTCAGCAAGGCCACATGGATTCCTGGAAGCTGGAGGCCTGACAGAGAGGATCTCACGACCCATAATGTGAACACGCAGGAGGGAAAAATCCACCATGATCATAGCCAGCAGACGCAACAAATTACAGAAGCGATGGTCCCTAATGTCAGATGACTGAACTATCAGACATACTATAATATCAAGGAGGAAGGACTGGATTTACACAAAGAGGCGACTTTAAGGCTGCTTTGCCAAAAACAGGAACAGTGGCGATCATTGATCAAGTCAGAATGGAATTCAGCAAACTACTTTTATTTATTAAGAAAAACTTCCCCATTTTGTTATAAAACCGGCACTGTGTGAAGGCACGTGGTTGGGGAGAGCGGGAGCAGGGATCCTGGTAGAGAGACCCATGTGCCTCACCTGGTCCCCGCAAAGGCTGCTGGGAGAAATGGGGGCAGAGGTGACTCCCAGGTAAAGCCAGTGGAGGTGGCCCGTCCCACTGGGATGGTGGTTGACTTGCTTTGAGGGGTGTGGGGAGGTGTCTGCAGTGGGAGTTGGGGGGCACTTGGGGTGGTATCTGGTTGTCCAGTAGGGGGGGCCTGAGTTGGCAAATGGAGGGGGAATCTCTCTTGCCCCCAATGATTCCCAGCCTCACAACGACCTCCCAGAGCTAAGGCAGATTTCTACACTTAAGGCTAAGGTTTTCCTTCTTCCCTAGCTTCCAGGGAAGCGGAGAGCTGGGGGCAAGAATCCCGCCCCTGAAGGGTTAGTTGCGCAGGGAGGCGCAGCAGTAATGAAGCGGGAGGTCAGGAACGAAGGCCAAGCTGCTTCCTCCCGGCTCCCTGGAAAACATCCTTCTCTCCGGCTAGACCTTATTCCTCTGGGCCTTCACCCTGGGGAAGAGCTGAGGGAAGACAAGAGTTTCAGACCAGGAGCCCCCACCCCAAACTGAGTGGAGTCACCCATTCACCCCAAACACGAGGCAGTCTCCATCAACCCATTTCTTCCTAAGGGACGGTCTCAGCGTCTCCCACACCGCTCTGGAGTCCCCAGCCCCCTGTCACAGTCAGGCACCGCACGGAGCCTTCCAATGAGCAGCCTGGTTGGTCAGACGGACGTCCCGCACTGCCTCTCCCCACCACATGGCCGTCCGGTGGGGACCTAGCTCCGCTGATCCCCAAACCAAAAGGATCCTCTTCTTTCCTAGATACTGGGGTCTTCCTGACTTTCTCCACTAACCTAGTAGAATCTCCCTCAATTCTACCATAATTTTATTAATAGGTTCTTTCTCACCCTGCCCAATTCAGCGGAATAAAAGTTTCCTCACCCGTAATACACAACCCTTTAATTTTTCCCCCACCACTAAAATACATTCCCCTTAGCTTAAATACATTCTTTACCTCTC